>PQWD01004565.1:139185-234887 GCA_019425675.1 Leucinodes orbonalis
CCTCAGATTTAAGTTGAGCAAATTATAAAAAATGACCGAAACTTTCCAACTGCAAATTTAATTATAAAGTTAACGGAAGCGGCGCGAAGTTTTACAAAGTTTAAGTTTTTTAATGTATTATAATTTTTAGAAGACGTTATGAAGCATGATGGACTGATGGCTTTGAAAAAATAAGCGGTAAAGGATGTCGGTAGGAAAGGCCAATGTAATGTAGCAATAATTTATTTTGATCTTAATTTCACAGCTATTCGTTACTACCACTCAACCGATCTCAATCCAATTTCGCCATATTGGTACGGTATAAAAAGATCGGATTTTTGGCGATTTTAATACATACAAAAAAACGAACCTCCGTATAAATTTATAGGTAACTAAGTAACAAAAACAAGTATCATTTTAATCCCACGTAGCAACTGTCACTCCTTTTAAAAAGAAAGACATGGTTCATCGTTATTGATTGTTGAAGTGATTTTTCGAGTTTGTGAATTATTGATATTGAGGCCTAAAATTCCACGTCCTCCAACCTATTTTCCTTAAAACAACAACGTGCTCATTGCTTCGTTGCAATTGTCCATCCGTAGCAGTATCCTTTTATATCAGGTAAACCGTCTATCAGCTAAGAAATCATCATCAGCTCATTAAACGTCCCCACCGAGGGGCTCGAGCCTACCCGTATAGGGTGCTAAGGAATAATTTAAAATAATAATAACCACTTAGGACACGCACCAAAAACCACTAAGTACCAGTAACCACTAATCCATCATTGATCAGACAAGGAACCTTACCTTATTAGAAGAATAACTATTCCATACCATCACCAAGTATTTGTTTTTTTAAATTCATGATGTGCTTGTTCTTCAGTACAGACTATCCTAGTGGAATAGACGTGCTCTAAAAAGGAGCGAGATTTTTCAGACAAAGTATTTTACAAATGTTAATTTTTTTTTGTTTTTTTTTTGGTTGAAACCCGTCCTATCACATATGAAATTTTGGTTACCGTACAGATTTTTAATAATTCCGACTCGAAGATTTATGTCGGACGTACGTTCTACTAAAATGTATGTGGTCGTTACGTTTGACGCAGTATTTAGTGGTTATAAATTATAAATACGACTTTCCGGTCGCAAACGGTTATTGCGGAGGCGCTTTTTTTGGTTTATTTTCGGGATATGCAGCTGCGATTCTTTGGAATCTCATAAAACTGAGGTTTAGGGGAGCTTTTGTCTATGGTAAATTACGAGTATACAAAGTGTTTAGTACCTGAGTGACGCGTTTGAGTTATGGCTTCAAACAATGTCAAGTATTAGTTTGACGACCCATCTGGTGTATGGTTGACATGGGTTCGATCCCCGGGTACTAACATTTGTGTGCGTGAACATGTCTGTTTGTATTAGTCTGGGTGTTTTCAATGTATGTTTTTTGTATGACATAAGTGAAAGGTACTGCGGTGGTACCTACCTAGACGACTATTCCACCTAGTAGTTAGTATATTCCAGGCGGAATCAGCTTGGCTCGATGTGGATGGTTTTTAGTTTGTTTTATTTTAGTATGCCTGACTCATATATTATTAGGTTAAGGGAAAAGTATGACCGTACTTATTCGGCGATATTCAACGCTACGTGTTATTTTATGGCAGATTTCTGTAAGACTGTGGTATTATACCGGTCAGCCGGCCCTGTCGGCTCTTTCATCTTTAAAATCACATAATTTGAACTAACTTAAGCTGAGGCAGAGCTAAATTTTAAGTTCATCTGCGATCGCCAATTGCCTGGTGAAGCTGTAGAGGCCATCTGCGGCACATAGCAATAGTACTTAAGTTCGAAAAAAAAAGTAGAGGCAGAGACCGTAAATACTTATCTTTTTTAAATGTTTTTTTTTGTATTTTTTATTAGTAACGTTGTTATAAGTTTCTTGTATATTTCTGTTTTCTCTGTGGACTCTGTATAAGTTGTATATTTTTTACGTAAGTATTATGTTTTTCGTGTTGGCTTTTTGGTCAATTTAAATGTTTTTCTAGATTTCGTCATGTGCAGTAGCATAGAAATACGCGAAAATTACGTAATTTTGTTCATGAGAGACTTAGAAAAGGCTTTATGAACTCATTTAAAATGTAAGAATCCAGGAATTGAGCAATTTTCGAGATGAAAACTGTCCTTTAACCTGCCAACATTCAAAATAAATGCTTAAAAAATCCCAAATCCAAAAGTATGAAAACAATGAAATTAATTTCCCGCTTGACTGTAGATGGCGTCAATTTCAATTCGAATTTCAAATTAAACCCCACGATTTTGTAAGGGAATTTGAACCTAAACGTGTTGACGTAAAAGATCAAAATAGACTACTTCATGACCGGATTAAGGCTCGGTACAGTCGGCGCATTATTTTGTAATGAGCTGCCTTATTCGCTTGCGTAATGGTTATATAATTTCGGGTTTCAACAAGATATTTTTTTAGTTCGTTTAACGGGTCGGAGATTCGGCGGCTTAGAACTTGGGGGAGTTTTGAATGTACTAAGTTAGAATTTGAAGTAAACAAGGAAAGTTCGCGAAGTATTGCGGCGTTTGTGAACACGCGTTCGTTGCCTTTCTGTTGTTTCTGCAGTTGATCACAAAATATACAGTTACAAAAGACAGAGAACCTTATTTGTATGCAGTTAAAGTATAGTTCTTTAAATTATTATTTTGCGTCTCCATCCCGCCTTCAATCGAAAACCTTTCACAAGTGTTTGGTCCATCGAGTGTGTGTGTTTATGTGCTATACTGTTTTCACTCTAGAACAGTAAAAATACAATAATTTCGGTTTGCGACGTTTTTTAAACTTATCAGTCACATCATATATTCTAACAAGACAAATCATAATGATACCACGATTCAAATGGGCAGTGCGCCATCTTTTTTATGTTACTAAGTGTACAGGACGGTCAAGACGCTCACCTAATGGTAAGAGATACGCCTGATCAGGACAAAGTGGCCTTGGTGGAGGCCACAGACATCCGAATATACAATTAGACTGGACGAGCCGCCAAGTTTATAGGCAGTCCCAGCGTCGCAATTTCTTTTCGGTTCTTAAATGTGAAAAGTTATCCTCTTACTTGGTAAATTTACTGATTCATTACGATGATGGCATGTTACAATTGCACAGGATGGCATTTAGGAAAAAAACGGTAATTTCTTTTAATATTCTTGCGTCTTGACTCGTCTCACAGAGCGTAAACTGGCAGCCAGTGTATGCTCTTAAAGCTTACATTTGTCGCACTTTAAACGCGGCTCGCCCCATCTCTTGTATTGGAAAATCTTTGGTGGGGGCCAACTGATAGACAGGTATTTTTCTCCATCAACGACGCACCTCGCTCGACACCCGAGACAACAGATGTAAGGTCTCTTATACCCGGTAATTTCACTAGCTACAGTGCCCTCATCCCGAAACACAGAAGTGCAAAACACTTCTATTTCACGGTACGATATCTGTCACTGCGAAGGTACCTACATGGACGACCAGTGGCGTGCACTGCATATATGCAAATAAACAGTGCATACCCTGTGCGTACAGACAACCCGGAAAATCGCCAACATATTAAATAATTTCCACTTATTCGTTCATTTTCCTCTACAGATTTGAACCATAGACTATCAGTTGTTATCTGTTGATAGCAACAGATCGCCTAAATTTACGCACTCAGTTTGACAAAAGTGTAAATTATTTCTTGTTTTTGCAATTAGTGTCACTCACTTTGCATACCCTTCTCAAAATATCTGTGCACGCCACTGTAAACGACGCAGTACCGAGTCTGCCACCTAGTAACCTATTTTTATTCACACGTACTTCCACCAATAGTAGCAGTAAATTTAACACGGCTTCATCAGCTTAATTTCTTGTAAAATTGATTCGCGCTTTCCGTCATATTCAATTTGGGCGCCTTTAATAATAGAATTTTGATATGTCAGCCGGTTACGGTCCCTGTAACTAAGCCCTTTGTAATTCAAAGCACATACCAACCGTAGGCAGAATTCGCATTCCTTTAAGGTCGTGTTACATACGGCTGTGAAGGATGTTAAACAAGGCCCATTGACTAGATGGGGATGGTTTTGTTTTATTTATCTATTACATCTCCTGTAATACTACAAATCCTCGAAACTAAAAAAAAAACTTTTCGCAAAACACAAACTTATGAAATTTCTGAAAATATGTCACGGTATCATCAGTCACCTAATGACCCTTTTACACAAAATTCTACTACAAGGAGTCAGTCAGGCATACATGTTTTTTTGTTATAGTCATTCTATCGCGGTTAAACATAGCTTTATTTTTCTATAATTAAAGTAGCCTATAGTTTTTCTTCATACATCAGCTACCTGTCAAAAAGGGCCCATCCGAATCAGTCCAGCCGTTTACCCAGTACAAACAGATAGACAAAAATTTTAAATTGGTATTATAGACGTATTATATGCATATGCATGTAGAAAAAATTTCTGTCTCTTCTGGGTAATGGGTTCTGGGTAATCTCTGGATGGATTTGGTCAGGAGTTTTTATGGCAGGTACCTGATGTAATAGTGAAAAACAAAGGCTACTTCTATTTTAGACATAATTTTTTATTTTGTGAAAATAAAGCAATGCATTACCGTGACCGCGCCGGTAATTTTAGGTTGTTTTACTGCGAGAGAATATTTTGTACCGCGGGGGCACATCTAGTAATATATAAAACACTTAAAAGTCTCACTTTCAGTCACTTTTTCCCAAAGTTGGCCATTTTTTCAGCCCGTATATCACGAAGCTCACATTAATTCCCCTCTATTTGCTATTGTACTATCTTCCACATATAACGGAGCGCTTTATGTATCTTTAATACTATGAAATGTGAGGTATACGTAATACTGCCATGGTAGTTGTACGGCGGTATTGCGACCTTCAAAAAGAGCGTAGCCTGTTGAAACGCAATTCAGCGCCCTCTGGTATTGCAAATGTACATGGGCGGCGGTGTCATTTACCATCAGATGAGCCGTCTGCTCGTTTGCCTGCTATAGCATAAAAACAGTCTAAGTAGTCAAGGGGTCTAGCCAAGTATTTTGGGGTTGCCAATCTAACTCACCGGGTCGTGGGTGATCCTGCCAAAATTGGAAACTGCCTCCGTCGTCTATGGGCACTGTGTTCGGCTGCGTGACCGGAAGGCGGAAAGTCATGAAGGAATCCTGCGGGGAAAGTACTACTAGGTACTAGGTAGACTTGGTACTGAGTTGTCTAGGTAGGTACCACCGCAGTGACAAATATCGTCCCGTGAAATAAGAGTGTTTCACCTTCTGTGTTTCGGGATGAAGTCACTGTAGCTAGTAAAATTACCGGGTATATGAGACCTAACATCTGTTGTCTGGGTGACGGGCGCAGCGCGGCATCTATCAATCAGTTGTTGGTCTCATTCAATGCCGCTCTGTCATGGTCAGGCGTATCACTTACCATCAGGTGAACATCCTGACCGCCCTGTATACCTAATAACAAAAAAAAACATCACTTTGTGCGATTTTACCTACCTTGGTTAGGACATTGCATGCTGAATCACCAGGGGGGCTACCGCCCTTTCCTTGAACAGTGTAACGATAATATTACTTCGTCTTTTCTGGTACAAAAATGCCGACGTGTCATTATAAAAATACTGTTTTAAAAGTTGCGGTAACCTCCTGATTGTACAAAAAAATTGATTTCATGCTTCGCAAGACACCTTAAGCCGTCGGTGCTGGCTACAATGTTACGATGGTGGTCGTTAACATTGGGCCCGAGTGGTGGGTTACGACGCACTCTCACCATTTTCTGGAAGGCCTGTGTCCTGAAGTGGGCCGTTATAGGCTGATAACGATGATGATTAGGGGCCACACGAGTAGACTGCTCACCTGCTTGAAAATCACACGGCTCATGGATATTAATTGCAAAACTAGAGGGAATAGAAATTCGTTACCGACTCTTTCAATGGGAATACGCCCTTTTTCTCTACATACCAGTCAGGACGCTCATCTTCTACTGCTGGATAAGACCTGACAACTTATTAGGTTCATATAATTTTAATTAAAGTAATTATTATGGCGTTCCTACGCTAATAAACTATTTCAACATGGAGGTACTGGGGGGTTCCCGCAATCTCTTAAAACAGTATTTTTGTACTCGAAAAGACGAAGTAATATTATTGTAACACTGTTTTAAGAGATGGCGGTAACCGCCCAACATGATTTATTTATCATGTTTATTTTTTTAGTAATGCGTCTTCGCTCTGAGTCTAAAACGTTTGAAATAGAAATTGGTTTTGCTTTTATTTTAATGGTGAATTAAATTTCATCATTTACTATACGAAATTTGTGAGATGTTAAAATAATGTAATTACGAGATAATTCAAACAGAGATAATTGAAAGTTCATGTCCAATGTTCACACTGCACTCTTAACTGTATAATTACTATTGTTTTGTTCTTATTCAATATTAAGCTATAATTCTTAATTCTGTATATATTAGTAGTTTTCTTTAGTAAAGTGCTCTTTTTCTATAGATAAAATCAGAAATTATGTTATCCGCAAGAGAACTGAAGTTACCGACATAGCCGGATCAGCAAGTTGAAGTGACAGTAGGCTGGTCACGTATGTCATAGGACCGATGGCCGTTAGAGTAGACGAGTTTTGGAGTGGAGACCGTGTCTTGGCAAGTGTAGCGTAGACCCGATGGACCGAACTTGCGAAAGGTCGTTGGTGGAGGCTGGATGAGAAAAGTGACCCGGATATCTGGCGCAAAATAGGGGAGACCTATGTCGAACAGTAGACTGCGATAGGTTAATAAGATAGGAAAGGCTTAAAGCCTGGTTGAAGAAAAACATATCTTATTATAAATCTAGCTAAATTTGACTATGCAAAAAATACCTTTCTCGATATTTTTACTGTACTCGGAAACTGAAGACTGCAGCTTCTTCGAAAATGCATACAGTGCAAAGTTTTTTCCACAACTCATTAAGCGAATACGAGAATTCCGAAGCGAATCCTTTGTAGGGGTCTTAAAAATCTCGAGTCTCGTTTGCGGCTAACTTCGTTCTATGAGTTGGGAGTCCGCTCACGGAATGTGCTCTGAATAAACGCGAGTTCTGGATCTGTACAGAAATTGTAACGACGTTGTGAGCTTCTTGAATTAATGTTGTCACACCTATTGTTGTGGATTTTCGAAGGATATTTGAAAAAAAATTTTTTTGTTTTCTCTTAAGGAAATCATCAATCAAGGAAGTCAGGTGATTCAGCCTTATTTAATATATTACTAGCCCAACTGGGAAAAAAAATCACAAAGTGACTTGTCCTACCGCCATTCGAACCCACGATCCCGGGTAGCACAACTATCGAACCCGAACGCTGTGCCCACTAGACTCATCATCATCAGTTCATGAACGTCCCCACCGAGGGGCACGAGCCTAATCTTAAAAGGTAAACCTTAGTCGTCCACGCGGCCCCAGTGAATATTGACCGACTTCACGCACAACCTTTGAATCTCTTCGCAGGCGTGCGTGGGTTTCCTCACGATGTTTTCCGTCATCGTATAAACGTATACGATGACGGATAACGTATACATAAAATATCGGAATTAGAATAGTACGTGGTGTGATACGAACCTGCACCCTCCACATTGAAAGGCAACGGGCCACACCAAAGAGCCTTCGAGGCACCGACTTTGGAGGCAAAGAATTGTATATATATATATCATGCAATATATTATGAAGGGATTATTTATACATAACTCAATAGTCCTGTCTGTACGGAGTGATTCGCTGATAACAGAATTACGAATTGGTCCTAAGGGAGTGACTCTGAATAGCAAAGATTTATTGGCATTTACATTTTAGGGATAAACTTGAAAACTATGCCAGAGACGATATTCGACAGTTTGATTAAAACTAGTCAAACTTGTAGCCAGATACTTTTTGTTAAGCGAGGGTAGTGAGGAACCCATTAGAAATAAATATTTTGGTTGAAAATATTACAAAGCTGTTTATATTTGAAGATATTACAGTCTACAACTTTTATGACAATTACTAGGCGAGGTCTAGTTTCGACAGAATAACTTAGACAATACATGGAGCTTCTAGTTTCGTAACAGTGACTGGCTTGATCCTGCGACTTAGTTCCAATAACATACATCTAGGCAAAATTTCATCTACAACGTGACATCTTTGAAAATAGTCTTTGAGCAATGCGTCCTACCCGTACTGAGACATGGACACTGACTGCGAGATTGGTTAACTAATTTCAAGTTTTTCAACGGGCAATGGAGCGAGCTGAGCTCGGAGTCTCTCTTAAAGATTTAATTAGAATAATAATTATATATTTATTTATAATAATCAGATATTTTTTTCGCAAAAGAACTAAAGTTACCGACTTAGCTCGCTGGTTCAGCAAGTTGAAGTGGCAATTGGCTGGTAGTCGCCGACGTTTCAACATATTCACCAAATGGGTCGTCAAATATAATAAAATATTATCTTGTGAAAAATATCCCGTAATTTGGCGTACATGGCTCATTAGGACCGTGTTTAAATATGCTGCCGTCTAACAAATAATGTAATGTACATCAATTATATCAAATTCGTCGAATCGTTATCCTCTCCCTGGCACAGGGTTTTCAGAGTCCTATGTCAATATTAGCATTGCACGTAAAAGACGTAGGGCCCCAAGCTTTGATACGACCGAAATAGCACGAAATTACATTGTAGGAGTTTTGATAAATCGCCTTATGTAACTTGGTACCTCAATTCGTCTTTCCGTTTTCCTTGTTTAGTAGGTTTTGACCCGAATGCTAATTTTTTTAATGAAATTAAGTGAGCGTACTGCCGGTCAGTACGCTCACTGGTGTAAGTGATACGCCTGACCATGAAGGAAGTAGTATTGAAGAAAATTAATAAAGCAGGTTGTCATTATTTTCTGTCACCCGAGACAACAGATGTTCATTATCATCATCAACTCATTAAGCTTCCTCACCGAGGGGCACGAGCCTACCCGTATAGGGTGATTAGGTCTTAGTCGTCCACGCGGGCCCAGTGCGGATTAAGACAGATGTTAGGTTAGGTATAATGCCATATTGGGTTCCAAAAGCTTAAATAATAATATTATAGTTTATCGCTGTAGCTAGAGAAATTACCGGGTATAAGAGACCTAGCATATGTTGTCTCGGGTGACGGCGCAGTGCAGCATTGATGGAGGATAAAAACTGTCTGTCGGCTTTTGGTTTCCTTCAATACCGTTCTGGCATTGAAGGAAACCAACAACTGACAGACAAGGCGTACCACTTACTCGTACCATCATCTGACCGTCCTGTACACTAATAATATAAAAAAAACCATTTGTTATGTAATAATTACCCAATTTTATAAACGATATTATTAGCCCGCATATTTAATGTTTTAATTATTCATTAACATATCATGTTAAAGTTAATTAATGAGGGTGTTAAATAATCAACAATAAAGTAGGCAATAAAGGGAGAAAAGGGTCCGGTGTAATTAATTTATTTTGATAAAAATTATGGTTATCAAGCAAACAGGACAAAAGTCTGAGCAATGCGTCCTACCCATACTTACATATATAGCTGAGAAAAGGACACTGACTGCGGGATTGGTGTTTAAAGTTTAAAGTCACTTAACGGAAATTGAAGCGAGCTATGCTAGGAGTCTCTCCTAAGGATAAAATTAGTAACGATGCGGATAGCATACCAAGAGAACTAAAGTTACCAGTATAGCTCGCCGGCTCAGCAAGTTGAAGTGGCAATGGGCTGGTTACGTATGGCGCAGAACCGATGGCCGTTGGAGCAGACGAGTTTTGGAGTGGAGACCGCGTCTCGGCAAGCGTAGCGTGGGAGACGCCCGGACCGATGGCCCGACGGCTTGCGTAAGGACGCTGGTGGAGGACGGACGAAGAAAACGGATAACCGGAATATCTGACGCAAAATAGTACATATCTATGCCAGCAACAGACTGCGTTAAGTTTAAGGGACAGAGATCTTATTTTAATATAGTTAAGTCGTAATGTCAAGTATTTATCAGTCAATATGATAATAACTAGATTACATTGCCTGCCCTATCAACCCGGATCCCAGATTTTTTCTTGGATTGATGTGGACATAATGTAGTGACAGGAAGCTTCTACAATAACAACATGCACTGCTGGACAAAGATGCTTCATAATCATTGGTTTTAAGGGACTTAACATCTGCTGTATTGGTTAACCCTTATGCTTTCAAATATAGTTTGATTCGTATTAGTATATCATTCATTTTAATGAAATTGACTTTAATTTAAAACATGTTTTGATTCAATCAAAATACACGATCTCGTACATTTCGACGTCTCACAAGGTCGCTGAGCGCCATATCAAGCGATTGTCAAATGTTTCTGTTTTATTTGAAACCAAGAGATATAAGCACAATGTGCAGATTCTCGACAGGATAAACTTAAGACCGATTGTGTTTTATTTTGGATTCCCACGGAAGCTTTTTTTATTCTTTTAAATTTAAATTGAGGACTACACAACTAATTGTTGAATTCAAATATAAAAAAGGAATATTTTTGAGCGTTTTATCAGAGGTTGCAATGATGAAGAGCGCACGGTAGTGCGTCAAGCCATGTCATTTCGGCTCTTTAGTCCACTGAGCTCGAACTTATCCTGTCCTGTCGAAATTTAGAGACCAAATATTTGTTTGTTCACCAATTATTTTTTTTTCAAATGAACCAGCTTGTCTCTGTCAGAACATGTGGTGTAAGAAGCTTTGGCCAATACCCATATTATCCGTTCTGTAATTTATTGAATGTATCTAACATCACAATAAATAGTGCAAGTATTTTCTTGTTAAGGAGTCGATTTAAATGTTTTTGCCATTTTTTGAAATTCTAAGTTAACCCTTTGACCGTTAAGGACGCCTTAAAGCGCCAGACACAATATATTTTCTATTGTGTCTGGATTCCCGGCGTACACTGGGTATGTAAGTAAATAAGTAAGTAAGTAGGTAATTGATATTCGTGTGCTGCCTGTACAGAACAAACATTGCCTAGTGTGAGGGTCAGGGAATGTATTATAATTATGCTTGTGTATTTTTTAGGAATAAATATTTACTTTACTTCTGTCTTTCTTCGACTTAAATTTTCATTATTATGTATAATGTCATATTTTTCTACATGTACCAATATCATTTATATATATTTAATAGGCCTTCCACCAAACAATATGGCTGATGAGATATTGTTTTGTTTCGACAATACACGGTTGCAGTGCGCAGTTGGAAAAGCTTTACTGTTCACACGTCGTGTTTTTGTGCCGGGAATACTATAAATTGAAATGGTCAGTTGTGGAACATAATTCTTTTTTCGACTCGTGTCACAAAAACAAAGCGCAGTCATTTGATTGTGCTGGTAAAATTCGTTCATGAAGATAGGATTCGCCATTATTTTATGTTACGAAGTGAACAGGACGGTAAGGACGCTCGCCTAAGTGATACGCCTGACCATGAAAGCGGCATTGAAGGAGACCAACAACTGATAAACAGTTATTAATCTCCATCAATGCCACGCTGCGTCCCTCACCCAAAACAACAGATGTTAGGTCTCTTTACCCGGTAATTTCAAGTATCGAGCCTACCAGCTAGTGACTTATTATGGCGCTGGCTTTAGTGATTAGGTTAGATGTGAGGGTTAATTAGTGTAGCAGGAAGCGCAATCGTGCAACTATCGCAATAAAAATAATAAATGGCAGTGGCTTTTAAGCAGATGGGTTACCGAATTATCTCCAGTATCGTGCTTCGTAAGGTACATTTAAAGGAAAGTATCATTTTCATACAGTAAGGAGATTCCGATTATCATTACATAACCAAAGTGGGAATATTGACTTTCTCAAGACTTCTTAAAGCTGAAACTGGCAGAAAAAATCTAGCAGAAAAGACATTATGGCCAGTGACAAAAATATTTTATCTCTAAAGGCTGTTTTCCATAGACTAATATTCGAATAATCTAAACAATTTGTGTGTTGCAGTCAAAAGTAGTAAACAATAAACTGTGAACAAGTCTTCTTTTGTTTCTGGCCATCGCGATTTGTCTCTTTATTCGGCCAGCTTCAGCCTTATCAAGGCTTTGTAGAAATTTGGATTTAAAACTTAACGTTCACACCACTAAGCCATAAAGGATTGGGACTGAGCGGTTCAGAATAAAATCTGACACGCTCTTTGTAAAATGTATTCCATCAAAATAACTTATTATCATTGTTAGTATTCAAATATTGGCATCTTTATATTTTAAATCACTCAAACGTTAACGTATAATGAAATACCGTCAAGTCATAATCTTGTTATGCCATAGAAAATGTATGAAAAAATACGTTTTGACAGATCTTAAAAAAATGCTCGATAGAACTTGTCTTTAGTTGCGAACTTATTTTACAAAGAATAAAACGTCAATGATGTCCTAAAGGGTAACAATATTTAACTAGGTCAAAAGCGATTGTTGTTCTATAAAAAGATTCCATGCTTACCACCCATGGAATCGAAAGGCTATTTACATGAATTAACCAGTTTCCACGGAGCCCGTTCTTCTCCTACATCTATTTGACCCACGCATTTTATGAGATAGAGGTATTTACACAGCACGATTGGAATTATCTGAATATGTACTTTTTTTACGTTAGTGTGTGTTTGCCTCTCTAGCAAAAAAAAAGCAATAAAACGTATTTATTTTTGAATATTTTTAAATCGTATAAAATCTAACAACGGACGGTTTACGTGATGATAAATGGCCACTGAAAAGAAGATGGAAATAGAAGTATTTGGAACAAGAAGCGACCCTGTTGATAAAACTGAACTAAGCAAATTTCGAAAGCAAAATCCTTTTGACCTATTGACCGCCGGGATTCCAGATACAATAGAAAGTTGAAAATATGCAACTGCGGCAAAAAGAGCAAATATAAGTTATAAATTTTTAAATATTATTCTAACGAAATAGAAATCCGTCCCGTGTAAATGCCGATACCAATCGCACACGTATATCTTCTTACTGTACACGTGTCAAATGTTATGTCAATTGAGCTGTCGTAAAGTGGGTCGGAATTAACGGGATCGGCGGCTTGGGTTGACGCGCTAGTGATGCGACTAATTAGAAGGTATTAATCGTTATCGATGTACGTAACCGTCAAGGGTTAACCCACTGTATTAATGAGCAGTTTGATATGGTTGAGTAGGGGACGTTCATGTTAGTTTGACAATCATTGAAACGTGAGTATTATTTATTTAGGTTTGTTTACTTGGCATTTTTTTTGTATTGTACATAATTAATTCTGATATAATATTTATGTTATGTGTACATTGTTTCATCCCTTGAATAATAGAAAGGATATAGGGATTTTTCTTCTGCCTATATAGGTTCACTGCTGCATATAGATATCTCCCATTTTGCATCAAATATCGCGCCACTTAATAGCTACCCTAATGTGTGCCGTATTTTGTAATATTTAAAATATGTCATTTTAAATATACATAATTGATTTATAATGGAAATCTTCATTAAATAAGCTTTGTCGCACCAAGTCCACATGCAATCTTAATGGACTCTATTCTTATCTTCATATAATAAAAGTGAAAACAAACAATCGATTTTGTCGATATTTTAACACAGCCACATCACTATTAGCATCACTCGTTCGTCCGCACGGGTATCAAATTACAAAGCACAACTCCCGCGATTTCGCTTACGCTGAAATCTTAACACATTTTCCTTCCCTATCACACACACTAGTAATACAGTGTGTGAGAACGTAACAGCTGCAGTAAGGATATCACGAAAACTGACAAGTGTGTGCCCTGATTTGCAGGATATGGGAGGTTAGTTTTTATTTTCACCGACAAGTATTAATGGTTGCCAGTTACGAAACAGTTGACGGAGTAACGATTCTGCGTTTGAAAGTAACGATTATTTTTTTTGAAAAACAATAACGATGTTTGTGTTTTTTTTTAATAACGGTGCGTGAGTGTATTTATTTCAATATTGTTTCTTCACTCTGAAGTATATAGTTTTAAACAATGATATTCTGTATATATATACGAGTAGGTAGATACTCCAACCGTGCCTCAAAAACGAACCGCCAAAGAGAATACAGCTGTAGGCTCTTTGTTTAGTTAAATGTACGCACATTCGAAATATGTGTATGTCGCTGCATTCGGAACACTTTTTTCGGTTGTTTTGTGAACGTATCACGAATCTATACTTTTTACATCATTGGTTCTAAACGATAATTTGTTTGTTGTAGTTGTAGTCTAACTTTGTTTAAGGCATTTTGGTCGTGATTCAGAATACAAGTCCATTTGATTGTCACCACCCATACTCTTACCGCGATGTCTTAAGACGTGGGTACTCTAACTTGGTAGATACTTCTAGCTCCAATATATCTGCCTAGGTTATATCAAAATTCTAGCAAGTGAAATTTCCGGGGATTTTATGCATCAACACAAAAAAAAGTATCTAATCAACCTGCATAGAATCATACAAAGTAACATCCATTATATATCCTTTTTAACTCTGTAAACAAAACTGAGTGTTTCGGTTGAAGCTCCCTTAGTGCTGTTAGAATCAATCAGCAAGACTTCTTTGATACGCTTTCGCAACTCGGTTCTGGTACTTTTAATAAGGGTTAATGAGTTCGCCAACTTTCGTAATTTAATTGAACACCCAGATTTGGGTGTCTTTTGGTCGTTTTTCAGTTTGTTTGAGGATCAGAATCATTGAGATGACGATGGAAGTTCGGAAAGGCTTTTGTGTAGCAGTGAATTATATCTTTACATACGATTATAAATGAAATTGGAGTGTCTATAGCAAGTCATAGGTCTATCGGGCCGGAGGCCGCTTGCCAATAGGTTATTAGGTAATAAATCGCATCATTTCTCAATTAATTGATCAAGAAGTGTGGTACTTTAATCCTTTTGTTTTATATATATTTAAAAGTTTATTTTTAGCACTTATACTTGCACTTATTGCATGCCGTGGCATCCTTTGAATAAGGTGATACTTAGCTTTAAGTTTGTTTGTGTCTGATTTCTTGTATCAGTATTTACCTTGTTGGTTGTCCTTATAAATAAAAAATACATTGTAACATCAGACGGACTTCTAATCGTTCCTCTGCTTGCTCTCATTGAGTTCGCTTCACTAAAACGTCAAACACGTTTTCATTGCTTTTGAGTTTGCAGTGTGTAATCAGCCGAAGGGGTGGAAATAATTAATTAACATGGATCCTGTGCCGGATATCTTATGACGACATTTTGTAAATAGCTTACGTAAATAGCTGTTGTAACTTCTCCGTATTTTCTATTAATAGCACTGACAAATGTGATGAAATTTGACGCTAAGTGAATGTAAACTTTTGCAACCATTTGGTGTAATGGTTGAGATGTCGGCTCTTACAGGAAAGGTTCCGGGTTCGATCCCCGGGCAGTACAAACATTTGTGTGCATGAACATGTCTGTTTGTATTTCTGTAAGGGTATGGGTGTTTCTATATCAAATGTATGTATTTACAAAAATGCTATGTAAATAAATATCTTTATCAGTTGTCAAGTACCAAAATTACAGGCAGTTTGGGACTCGGTGGCGCTGCTGTAAGGGTGTCTGAGGATATGTATTTATTTTCATTACTGAAATTTTTAATTAGTCATTAATGAAGCCGCGTATCATCTATGTACCTATGCCCCATTAAAAATAGGAAATGATTAGTAAATAAATAAATGATAAATGTTTGTTTGTAATGGTCTGGGTGTTTTCTATGTATAATATGTACTCGTCTGTATTTACAAAAAAAATATAAGTATTTTTATCCGTTGTTAAGTACCCATAATATAGGATTCACGCTTAACTTGGGGCTAGATGACGCTGTGTGAATGTCAGTGGATATTTATGTATATTTAAAAATATACTTTGAACCTAGGATAGTTCTGATTGTTCATTCTTTGTAAGATAAGGCCAAACAAAATTTCGTCTTTATACTTCATACAAAAGGTTCACAATAAAAATGAGAATAAACACAATGACTTTGTACAGTGTAGGCGTAAACTTGCCGAATTGCGCACTAAACACAATTTTAGTACAGTCATTCTATTCACGACGCTCACCCTTTGCACCCTCGTTAGGTTTACGAGAAAGAGGGTTAATTCATCAAAAACTGTATAAAAAGCATTAGATGCAGTATAAAAAAGAAAGATTGTTCAACAATAGCTTTGAACGGGGGCATAATAATGAGAAATTATGCCTACTACTGGCTTTGGCGAAGTCTTGGGGATATACGGGACTGTGTTGCGTACGGTTACGCGATTTGGAGGCAAGCAAATAAACCACTGCATAGTATAAAACAAAGTCGCTTTATCTGTCCCTATATCCTTATATATGTTTAAATTTCAAAACTGAGCAACGGTTTTAGTTTCGTTTTTTTAAATAAATAAAGTAATTGAAGAGTTACGTTTATATGTATAATACCGTCTATTAAATAATGGAGAAATACTGTTTATTTTGAGGTTTCTAATGTGATGTCGTAAAATTTCAATTTTTTTCGGTTTACATTGCAAACGCAGGCTAAACCTTACAAGATTTATCAAAATCATATACTAAGTATTGTACACATTGAAAAGATCTACAGAAAACTCTGTCATAGTATATAAGCAGTGGCGTGCACTCCATATATGCAAATAAGCATGCATTATACCCTCCAGACAACCCGGAAATTGCCAAAATATTAAATGATTCCCACTTATTCCCCCATTTTCCTCTACAGATTTGAAACCATAGGCGATCTGCTTTCATCAACAGCACTCAATATGACAAATAACTTATTCTTTTTGCGATTAGTTTCAATCTCTTTGCATACCCTTCTCATAATATCTGTGCATGCCACTGTATATGTGTATCTCTGATGGATATCTCACAACATTATTGTATTTTATTATGAAGATCTTTGTTAAATAAATATGTTTAATATTATTTTATTTTAGTAACAGTGGTATTAAAACATCGTGACATTAACTCTGTTACTAACGTAAGTCCTTGCCTGAAATTAATAATAAATATTATTTAAGCTAAAGCTTCTTTCACGCTCGTATTATTCTCCCGTATACACACAACTTTCAGCGAAGTCATCGACGTAAGTAGGCCAATTTTTACTGAATGCTTTTACGGGCTGGTTCCTAAGGCTATGTGCTGATTAAAATGGACGCCTGAGCACCGTCTGAATGTCTACTTGAATTTACGACCGAGCAACAGAGGCTGGTATTTACATGATGGCTATAGAGTTCCAGGCTTTGGATTTTTTCCGTATTTCTTCGGATCGAAGAACGGTCTATTGCATCATGATTGAGTTGTTTTATGAATTTATTAAAAGTATAAAACCTTTACTATGTCCAATTACAATCGGGCATTGTTTAAATTTTTGTTTTATTAATGCTTTGGCAGCAGAGACGTTCACAGAGATTGTGAGTAGGGTCAATGATATTCTGTATATCTAAAGGTAGATACGCCATCCGGACCTCAAAAACGAACCTCAGTTGTAGGCTCCTTAGTTAGGTGAACTGTACTCTCATTCAAAATATGTGTAAGTATGTCACTGCATTCGGAACACTTTTTTTTCGATTGTTTTGTGAACATATCACGAATCTATACTTTTTACATAATTTAGCAGAGTATGCAAAGTGAGTGGCAGAGATCGTAAAAATAATAAATAATTCACAGTTTTGTCAAATTGATTGTTGACAGCAGAATGCCTATAGTTTCAAATCTGTACAAGAAAATGGGCGAATAAGTGGGAAACCGTTTAAAAATTACCAATTTTCTGGGTTGTCTGGACGAACAGGACATATCCTATTTAATTGCATATAAGGAGTGCACGCCTCTGTTTGACAACTTTTTACGTTAATAAGTAAACGAGACGATCATTTCGCTCACCTGTTGGTACTTGCCAAGACTGCCCATGACAGATGCAATGTAAATTTCATACCTACAAAACCTAACTAGGCTAGGGAACTAATCACCTTACGATACGACCAAACGTATCCAAACTCCTGAAGAAAAAAATACACAACATAAAACATGTTCATGCATACCAAAGTGACATCACTAACGAAACCCGTAAATCGGAACGTAACGTACAAATGATGGCATCTACTGCTACCTAAAAAAGCCCTATCCCGCCAATCCATCTAACTAAACACGTGAAAGGGAACGCGTGTACTCCACAAACGCCAGATTCATGGTCCCCTTGCCCTTAGATAGTGGGTTTTCGTGTAGAGACCCCCGAATTGGGAGAAATGTCGCCGGCGATATATCCTGCGGGTGTCAGAGGCGCGGCCCGCGGATTCTTGGAGGTACTCTTAAAGTTTTTTATGGTGACCGCACGTTTGGCGTAGTTGTGGACAGTTTTAAAACGTATTTGATATTTTACTTCTTTTTTAATGGTGAATCACTAACGTTTTATTAATATAGTAGTAACATGACCTATAAAAGCAGATGTGTCAGCAATTATGCAAATGCCTTATAGGAGCGTCAGTTTTAGTACATACCCATGTCAAAACAATTTATTATGATTAAGTAATTTATTATTATTATTAATATTACAAACTCATCATCATCGAAGGTAACATGTTCACATATATACATACTTATTATGAATTGTGTGGTTACAATTCGTTATGTAAAAAACACAACATTTTTGTGGAGTCATAGAGTTAGTAGAGCCCTATAGTTGTGACATTTTTTATGACGGTATAAAAATAAAACTCCATTTAGTCATGTATTATTCTAGTTCTTTTTGTACGGATGTGGGTGAATATCACAAAATTTCTTTATATAGACCTTAACAATCCACTCAACAAGCAATTTTACTTGACATAAACAACACGACATCCTGCCAAATAAATCCTCCAGTGCCCCACTATCGTGGTCACAACAACCAGGTGATATGTTGTCAACTTGACGTTTTATTACAGCAGGGTACGACCGGGACATTTTTTGGCTTTATTTAGGCCGACATTGGCTAAAATATCCGAGATGGTGCTCGACTATTTGATATTTCACGCGCGTACGGCCCGAGCGCATTTGTTATCATTACATTTCACAAAAGAAAATTCGAGATGTGTCCTTGAAATATGAGATTAGATTGTTTTCCAACTTTCTGGTGTTTGGATACTGGAGTTTATAGCCCTGTAAATGTATTCTTAGTGTACACGTACTACAAAACGCAATAGTAATGTGTAACTGAAATGAATTGGAAGGGTTCTTGACTTACGGTTTTGTGAGGTTGATAACAACGCTTTTCTTTTTTTATGGAATTCCGCGGCTAGGGCGGTAGCTCTGGTACCAACTATGGTATATAGTTGGTTAGCTACCAGTACCTTTGAAGTTTGGAGTACAGTTTGATTATTTCTTATTATAATAATAAGGATAAAACTGATAATAAATACTATTATTTACATCACTGAACAAAATCCTTTCTTAGCGTATGCCTAAGTCATAACATCTACCTGCATGCCAAATTTCAGCCCGATCCGTCCAGTGGTTTGGGCTATGCTCTGACAGATCAGCATGTTAGTCACCTTTGAGTAATATATAGATTTAGATTTCTGATTTGAATAACATCCATCATGAAACATCTGGAGATATGAACACTGTTTTTTGTTTTACATGAGCTGGGGGTTGGATTACCGTCATCTTCGGTGTATTAGCTGTATTCGCAGTACAATTATATGCAAGGCCATACCCGTGTAACTATGGAAAGATATCTTACATGGTGCAGTGCAAATCAATCACATCAAAGAGATCGTAATAAAATTATATTACAAGGCAAACACATAAACAAAAAAATAAGTGAAATGTCAGCTTTGAAATTTACTAACAATAAAAAAATCTAAGAGAGAGAGAGAAAAAAATCTGTAACAGCGTATTTATTTGCTCGAACATTGCAACAGTAATATTTTTACAATATATAATAAACAGCCAAGGCATTCCTTAACTGTGCAGACTTGTTGACTGATCGGGACTTCATACTATATGTATTGAACAATTTAGTGTCAGTAGGGTAACCAAAACTGTAATCCACAACGGCGGACAACATGGTGACCTTTGTAAATTAATCCTATTTATGAATAATCCACAATTACTTGTTATATGTATACTTGTATCAATCATCAACACCATGTTTGCCCTCATTCACACTAGTATTTAATGCTGCATTTGGAAAGATCTTATTCTCTCGTAATATATATAGTGAATCGGACACTAAAAATATCATAAATGATTCGATTATAAAAGCGAAAACTGTCCTTAAAAATGCATTAAGTATGGCCACAATCTATCGATACTCAATTTCAAATTCAGGATTCCGCTATTCTTTGTATCGCATAGGAACCCTAACCTGATTGCAATCGTTTAATCAACCCGGTATACCCTGGAATTAATTACTTAGATATCCTGGTACAAATCCGGCTCAACGTGACTGGTTTCCAGACAATTGATCGGCAATATCTGGAGCACTTATTAAGGGCACACGCCGCAACCGAACCGTTAGATGTGGTACGAAACACCGGTAAATTTCCACCGGTTTTAATTGGAAAATTCATCGGGGCCTCCCTAAGGAAATACGTTGTGGTAGTGATGTGTGTTGTTAAATATCGATGCTTGATTTTTCAGTCAAAAATAGACGATTAATGAAAAAAAAATTTCTTTCTTTCCTTCGATATGAAGTTACATTACAATTATAGTCAGTTAGAATCTTTTTGTTTCTATAAGCATGAAAACTTGATAAAAATGTTTATTATAAATTAAAGATTGACTGAACAGAATGACTGGTGTCAAAGAACGTTCGTTTGTGAATGTGATTGTAAGTGGGTTTACCGAAAGATGAAAGCCCTCTTCTGTTTTAAGAGTTTTTTTCGTCTAACAAAAGATGGAGTAAACATTTTTTTCTCCTTATAATATATTTTGTTTGAAAACGATCTCGTAAATGCATTATTCATTAATTGAATTTGATTTTAATAGCATTCTGGCTAAGCGCTTATTACAAAAGTACCATTTTCAACAGATTTAAGGTCAAAACTAGTTTTCTCGGATGTCATAAGCTAGCAATGAATGGGATTAAGTGAGAACTGAAAATGACTCTTGGGAAAATCTGATTTATTATTCTATAATCCTTAGAACTTATATCATTGTTATTGTTGATGGCTATTTTTATTTGATTTTCGGTCTTTTGAATGATATAAGGTATATTTTATGACTGAAGTTACCTAAAAGCAAATTCGTTTAGAAAAAAAAATGAATTTAATTGAATTTTTGAGACAAAGTACAGTATAAAATTTACGGTTTAAACAAATATATAAACGTTTAATAAAGCAATAAACTTGAATAGAAACCATGTGTCTCATTCTGATTACATAAGAGACTATTACTAGAATAACGAAAGTACCTATATCAAGGTGTAAATTATTAAGAATATAAACTAACCTCTTATTATAGTTAATTTCGTACATTCTGTGCTCATATGTTTGGAGCTGCAGTCTAGGATAGGTATATATGTTAATGATGAAAATTAGGACTGTATCTTGTTGTGTCTGTATCTTGTTTTGTGAACCTTAAATAAATAAATGAAAATTTGAGGGTTGTGGGACTAGGTCTCTAAATCTAGGAGTATAATGCTCAGAAGTTAGATAGTTCTAAATAAGAAGACGTCGAATTGATAGGAATATAATAAACTGAAAATAAAGGCATGAGAGGCAAAGTAGCGTTGTATCATCTCTACCAACCCCTCTGGAATAGGCGTGACCGTATGTTTTTTTTTAAGTCATAAGAAGAATGATTTATCGATATGATACTCTTTCTATATTTAACATCACTCAATACGTAAGTGAGTGGATGAATCCCATTTTTATACATTGCATATGAAAGTTATTTCGAATGAGTTCCTGTGGAATATGCAATGGATTTAATATATTGAAAAAAGTTCCTTGCAATTTCATCTAGAACTGTAGCAACAATTTGTGTCATGTTTTGTAGGATTTTTTTTATTATATGTTAAAACGTGATCTATCTAGTTCCTACCAGAGTCTATAACTAAAATGAAACCATAGAGTTTTTTTTACTCAAATTATCTTTAAAAAAGGGGAGATGTAGTCATGACCTACTACGCAGGTTAAATGTGTAATGGTAGATGTAATGAAAACCATCCTATGATAGCAGACGCGATCGACGGATTAATAAATATCCACAAA
The DNA here is from genome assembly GCA_019425675.1 of Leucinodes orbonalis. Taxonomy (NCBI): domain Eukaryota; kingdom Metazoa; phylum Arthropoda; class Insecta; order Lepidoptera; family Crambidae; genus Leucinodes; species Leucinodes orbonalis. The sequence continues at coordinate 161,455 of PQWD01004565.1, forward strand.
CATTCACACAGCGCCATCTAGCCCAAGTTAAGAGTGAAGCCTGTATTATCGGTACTAAACAACAGATAAACATAGTTATTTACATGTTTTTTGTAAATACATACATATTATACAAAGAAAACACCCAAACCATTACAAACAGATATGTTCATGCACACAAATGTTTGTACTGCCCGGGGATCAAACCCGGAACACTCGGTGTTGCAGCCGACGTCTCAACCGCAACACCAAATTGGTCGTTGAGTCGGATTAATGTGTCCTTCGAATGAAATTATCCATCTTTTTAGACAATCAGGTGACCACGGAGTCGGGGTTAATGCAGATAAAACAAGCTGCACTAAGACTTGATTAATTTTTCATAGATGAACCACTTACTACACTATAACAACAATGAACCTATATAACACAAACACTTTTTGAAAAACCGTTTTACTTTTGCGTACAAAAGAGGCAGTTATTGCTTATGATTGACATTTTAATATATGTTTGAAGTTGAAACTCGTTATAATTGAACGTCATTTACGTATGTTTCTTTGTAAATATTTTTAAACGATTTTTTATTATTTTTGAGGTATAATCCTTAACAAATACGAAAAGAGAGAATTATTCGATTTGGTGCAGTCTTATTTTATTATTATATAGCATAAAAGTTTCATTTTTTAAGGTCTTTTTATTTTTGTACTGTATAACTATATAAAAGTATATTAAGCAATTTCATGCTATAATATGGTCAATATATATGACTATTCTGTATATATTCACTATTCACTGTAACCGCATAATTAGAGTCTAAATAACAAATTACAATTTACAAACGGCCATAATTCCACGAACAACTTCGCAGATTATTAATAATGAGCTGATGGCACCCATTACTGTAACTTATTATCATTGCTTCGTATATTTCACTTTTGGTGGTGAAAACTAAATCAATTATTAACTTCTGGTATTTATCGGGCGTACGATTTGCAACTTTAACCTCTATCCCTAAGGAATACAATCCAAATTCGCCGCTTACATATTTGTATTCAACTTTAGTGTAATAAATTTGTTACTTCTATTTGGTGTGGGTAGATGAAAATATATATTCTGGTTACTTGATATCAGTCTAGGTTTGGGAAAGGATGGCCAAGATTTGAATTTTCTGAGGATAAAAATACTAACGACGTATTTTGTTATGAATATCTACGTACTTCGAGGCAGCATTCCAGATTTCACCCACACCATCTGGATACTTGGAGGTCTTCCACTGTTCTTTTGGTCGACAATTTCTTTCGCGTACGATTAAGTTGTGGAATCAGTTGCCATCGGAAACGTTTCCAAAACGATATGACCTGGCGTCTTTCAAAAAGAGAGCGTATTCTTATATAAAGGGCCGGCAACGCAGAAACACTTTCCATTAGGTGAACCGTATGCTCGTTAGCTTCCCTATGTAATAAAAAAAATATATATCTGACTTGTAGTGACGGCAGATTCAAATATACTTTGTGACCACCCCCCTCTTCTCGGCGCCGTATCAAGTGGCTTAGGGACAAATATTAAGCAGACTGCACTCTCAGTACACCTAACCATTAACCTGTTAACCGCCAGGATTCCACACACAATATAAAATCTGTTGTATTTGTTGAATATGTGCAACTACGGCAGTAAAAGGGTTTCTTTCTCTGTCTCTGCAACCTATCGCAATCCACTGCTGGACATAGGTCTCCCCCATTTTACGTTTTTAAGGGTTTTATTTTTAAGGTTTTTTTAAACCTATGTAAAACTATCTATAAGCCAAGCGTGGAGATTATGGCAATAACTTCACCATATTAAAGCACAGTTAAGTGAAGTAATGTATGTTATTCCTTTTTTTTCAATGAGAAAATAATAGAAAAAATCGTCTTGAATAATCATTGTCACCCTACCGAAGACGTTCTTTGAATTTTGTCGTCGAAAAATAAAACCGGGTACTTTTTATATAAGTTCAAACAAAGGACTCTCCTGTGTAATTCAACAAATACTTTGGAGCTATGGTCTGGAGTAGGCCCTTCGGTAGATTGAAATACTACTTACGCGGTATTTTCTTCAAATCGTATTCAAATTTGGTATAAGTTTTTCATAAGTATTTGAGGTGTGGATGCAAATATCAGTTTTTTAATGACCTTTAGCATTTTTCAGAGCAAAGACTCTGCGCAGTGTGGAGTGGGAGGCCCTTTGGATGGACGACAAGCGAGAGGTCGCTGGGTAACGCTGAATAAAAACCGGGTATAAGAAAACTTACATCTGTTGTCTCGGGTGACAGGCGCAGTGCCGCATTGATGGAGAATAATAACTGTTTACAGTTGTTAGTCTTCAATGCCGCTCTGTCATATTTGCCCTATGCCTTCCGATTTTGTTATTAATTTTTGGATTTCAATCTTTAGGGTTTAGGTTCAAATCCCTCCACGCACTTACGTTATTTCGAATTCTCGAAATCATATGAAAATTTGTACGCTGCTCTTACGATGAAGGAAAACATCGTGAGAAACCTGTGCACGCCTGCGAAGAGATTCAAAGGTTGCCGTGAAGTCAGCCAATCCGCACTGGCCCGCGTGACGACTAAGCCCAATACACCCTATACGGGTAGGTTCGTCCAACGGTGGGATGTACAAAGAGCTGATGATACTAATAACTATTGATTTATTATTTAAGTGTTTAAAAAATATATTTTTTCGGCCAGTAAAAATCGATCGTGACGTATAATTAAAACTTCTCGTTGCTTTTGGAGAGATTAAAAACTAAATTAAACTTGATTTAATAATTTTAGGTTACCCATCCAATGACTGCCTATTGCGATAGATGCTTATTTAAGAATATTATTAACACGTAATAATACAAAAAAGTGTTAAGCTGTAAAGCTTGACTTCATTATTTGACGACCCATTTGGGTGCGGTTGAGTGGTCGACTGCAACACCAAGGGTTCCGGGTTCGATCCCCGGGCAGTACAAACATTTGTGTGCATGAACATGTCTGTTTGTAATGGTGGGTGTTTTCTATATATGATATGTATGTATTTACGAAAAAAAAATGTATTTAAGTATATTTATCCGTTGTTTAGTACCCATAATACAGGCTTTACGCTTAACTTGGGGCTAGATGGCGCTGTGTGAATGTCAGTGGATTTATTTATTTATTATCACTTAAAGGAATTCAAACAGTACGTAGATGAAAGCCTCAAACATCGGTTTTGAAGCATATAAATCCAATGAACTCTACAACCGGTTAGCCGTTTTATCACAAGTCCGATCAAATGTGAACCCTGTAAACAACGCTACCGTTGCCTAATGAAATCCGGATTATGCGAGCTCGCCCGGATATCCGTGTTTAATTCGTATCCCGAATTTGATTGCTGTACGGACGGTATTTAGTTGATATAACTTTTTACGGGACGGAAAATCCGATGTCCATCCAGCTCGGAGGACCAATTTGTTTAAAGTCAGGATTTAATGCTATTAATACTTGGTTTAAGCTCAGATGGCTTTTTGTTAATTAGTTTCGTGAGCAGTATATTTTATAAGCTTCAATATAGGTTCTTATATATTTTCGACAACCCATTAGTCGAGATGATGATCGAGACGGCCGGCACTACACCAAGGGTTGCGGGTTCAATCCCCGGGTATTACAAGCATTTGTGTGCATGAACATGTCTGTTTGTAATGGTCTCAGTGTTTCTACATATTACATATTTACAAAAATAAAATATAAGTATGTTTATTGTATACGTCCCTACCGAGGGGCATGAGCCTACGTAAAGTGTGTATAGGCCGTAGTCGTCCACGCGTGCCCAGTGCAGTGCCAGTCGCCGACTTCACGCACAACATTTTGATCTCTTCACATGCGTGCGCAGGATTCCTCACGATGTTTTCCTTCACCGCAAGAGCGTCGGATAAACGTACATATAATTTCGAAAATACATTACAATACATTGGTTTGACACGATTTGAACCTGCACAATCCAAATCGGATGGCGACAGTTCACACCATTGAGCCACCGACGCTCTCTTAAAATGCAGATGAAGCTATAAATGAACATAAATTATCTTCAATTTACTTTCGGAATTATACTTAAGATGTCAAAATGGCCGACAAATGATGTCATTTAAAATGGATCCGTCACCACTGTGTCAATCAGTAGAGCAGGTGGTTGGTTTTAGGGGTCCATTTTTACGTTATAAAACCATTAGACGACCCATGTGGGGAAATGGGCGAGACGACTAAATTTGATTTGCTTTTCTATTAAAAACAACTTTATGAATCAAAATACTCTAAAAAATTGTATAATAAAGATTTGTTTTAGTTGCATGTACGAGTAAGTTCGCCCGATCTATGTTAAAACTAGTTTAAAATTCCAAGTAACGTACGGAACCCATTACTTAAAGTCACGCGTGCTTCTATTTTTAATTTTTGTGAATTCTCAAGTACAAAAAGGTCGCAGATTGATAAGCTGTTCTGATTCCTACATCTCTAATGATAAGGGCCATATTCATATGAAGATAGACACGAGATTTAAGTAAAGGTTTGATATTCAGAATTTCATATACAAAGACGCAACGGGGGGTCCTCCAATAATGTGTGCCGGCTAATGTACAGGTTTATCTTAAAAAAATGAACTCCAAAGAACAATGGGTCTTTTGTGTGATTCCGGCCCTTCGTGGTATGAACTACGGCCTTTGTGCGTGGGTGTGTGATTTATTTTGTTTTTTAGGTTTTGCCGTTTCGGTGATAATTTCTCGACTTTGATAAGGAACGTGTGAACTCAAATTTTTATGACATGAAGTGAACGGCGAAGACAGTTCGCTCACCTGCAGTGGCGCGCACAGAGATTATGAGTAGTGTATGTAAAGAGTGACGTTAACCGCAAAAAACATTGAATATGTTTTGTCTTTACAAAGTAAAAGTCACTTTATGCGATTTGTCCCATTTTGGCAAGTAGGGCGTTGACATGATTAAAACCATCTTACAATAAGAATAAAGAAATAATGAAAATAAGCTGTTTGCTGTGTTGAGAGAAAATAAGAAAATAAAGACAACCTTATACATAATTTTCGGGTTTGTCAGTCTTCTAAAATACACCTGTATAAGAAAAGTTACTTTGAACCACTGACATTAATTAGCGATGTCTCCTTTCCATTGACGGATTAAATCCTTTGTACTATTACTTTGTACGCAGAGTAAAATGTTCACAAACATTTTTTTGCACAACAACCAGTACTAAAATCTGAATCTAGCGAAAAAACTTATCTATACGCTATCAGAATGCCGGGGAGGTATAAATATATTTTACTTTTTCACTCATTTCTTTGGCCTGAATTACTTTTGTGGAAAATTAACTTGCCTTCAGGATATAGTCAAAATGTCTAAATTTAGGTATATGTTGGCTTTTATAAACATATTACTTGGTTTATTTTTCGAAGCTATGTAAAATATTCTATGACCTTTTATTCGGTGGTACTACGAGTATATAAATTTTTGATATTAGAGAGATATTCATAGATATAATATTTGTTTGTCAGTAGGTATGTAATGGAAATACAAAACCATATATTTTATAAATATCACACAGCGCCACCTAGCCCCAATGAAACAAGGAGCTTACACTCTATCTCTCTTCAACCTATCGCAGTCCACTGCTGGATATAGGTATCCCCATTTGGCGCCAGATATCCCGGTCCTCCGCTTTTCTCATCCAGCCTCCACCAGCGACCTTTCGCAAGACGTCGGTCCATCGGGCCGGTGTCCTACGCTACACTTGCCAAGACGCGGTCTCCACTCCAGAACTCGTCTGCTCTGTCTCTAGGAGCTTGTGCTATGGGTACTAAATAACGGATAATGTTACTTATATATAATTTTAAAAACAGGTTAAACAATAGCAACATCCATACCAATACAAAAAAATACGTCACAATAAAAGACATTGTAAGATCAAACCCAGAACCATTTCAACCATTAAACCACACGGATCGTCAAATAATATACTCGATAACTATACAACAGTTCTGTAAACTACTGTTTTCCTTCGTCCATTTATTAGCATTAACCACTTATTTTTCCAACTCTCGCTCCGTGCACTTAAATTCGTCGTAAAATATAAGATGTCAAGAAAAATTGTCGTTACTCGCAAAAGAAGTCTGAAAATGTATTAGAACTATTGTTTTAAACAGCAAAAGGTTCGTTAAAACTATGCACTTCGTGTAGCGATAAAATGAATAGTGTGAAAATTATGTCAAAGTATGTTGAGAAAAGTATGTCATATCAACAAGAGGAAATAAAGACTTCTGAGGATAGAAAACGCTGTGTGAATCATGATCAGCTCATTATACATCCTCACCGAGGGGCACGAGCCTACCCGTATAGGGTGATTAGGCCTTAGTCGACCACGCGGGCCCAGTGCGGGTTGGCCGACTTCACGCACAACCTTTGAATCTCTTGGCAGGCATGCGTAGGTTTCCTCACGTGGTCCTTGGTCAGAGGATATTTATTTATATAGTCTCCTGGTGGAATTTGAACCCATGAACCCCAGCTATCAAATCCGACGCTCAGCCTACTTGATCATGGAGGTAGTCTGTGAATATTAATTATAATTATTTACTTGACGAAAAAGTTTTTGTTGATTAATTTTGACAAATTGTGTCCGAAATTATTTAAAATAATCTAACCAGGAATTATACTTTTAGTAAATAATTTCCAACTCTATCATAAACTTAATCTATTTATAAATAATAGTATGATACGCGATAATTATCATATGATCATAGTATCATGACAGTATTACTGTTTCAATGATAAAAAATAACAAAAACCAGTAGGGTCCATAACTTGTGCGTTTACCTTATTTGCGCTTATAGTTTGTTCTCGCCATAATCGTACGTTTGAACTGACATTTCGGATATTACGATTGGTCATAATTTCAACTGAGTTTGGAATGTAACACTCAGTAACATAAATGTTAAAACATACTCGTACGCATGTGCTCACATTTTTAATTAAAGTTATTAAAATTCAATACCTGAATATTTTATGTGACAATTAGCAAGCCGCTCTTGTAGTTTTTGAGAAAAAAACACGTACAACTGAGCAAAGGTAAGATACTTATTACTAAGTATTTGTGTAGTATTAGTTAGAATAAGTATTTGTTACTTACTTATAAGCAAGTACAAATACTTACACTAACAAATACTTATAAGTATAATTATTTGTTACTAACTTAGAAGTAAGTAACAAATACTTAAACATTCTATCCTAATACTTATACCATTCCACCATCAGCCTTTACGTCCCACTACAGGGACAGGCCTTTCCGCAAATCATTGCTATGGGATTTTAAGCTATAAATAACCAAGCGGAACCAGTATAGATTGATGGGTCTTACATACCACCATCATAAGGTAACCGGGAATAACAGCTTGACGTGCCTTCCGAAGAACGTGTTATAATTGTAATAATTTTTCGATCACCCATCTAACGACTGACCATTGCGATAGTTGCTTAACTTGTGCGATCGTGAACCCTCAATTTCAGATAAATCCCAGAATAATATTGTCCGGATATTTTTAAAATACAAACATGTATACCGACCGACTTGGTGTAATGGTTAAGATACCAGCTTCAATACCAAAGATTTCACGTTCAATCCCCATTGAGCACAAATAATTTGTGTGTAAAAACACAATGTTTAGTAAGTAAGTACGTCTTTAAGTAGCGGTTTCCCTTTATAATTTTTTTTACTTATAGGCATTTATATACATTGACATAAGTCTGGCTCGTCGTCACGTTGGCACTGCCAGAGAAATCAGCGCTGCTGTGTGTCAAATCAAGTCTTATACATGTATACTTTTTAAACATACACACAGCAGCATATACTGAGGCAGTGTCCATTTGACTAAAGTATTACACTTTTTTGTTTCGTGTTTAATGTTGTTTAATACTTATTTATTGTATGTTTGTTTATTTTATGTTATAATCTGCCTTTAAATTGTTATTATTTTTCTGTTCATGTGTAGTACCTTTGGTCAATAAATCTTTTTCTTTCTTTCTTTCTCTTTCTTCATGTTTAACATATTAAGTGGTTGATTAGTTTATTTTGTTGCATTTTCATAGTTTTGGGCTTAGTGGCTTTGCGAGAGTGTTGTGGAAAATAATTTTAATCCTGTACGGTTGAACGTTTAAATTCCTAGAATAAGCGACTTCAGTATTATTTACGCTCTTAGATTAGCTATATATCACCATATATAGCTAATCTAAGAGCGTGGTGGGTAGCTGTAAACTTACGTTTAGAACCAAACTTTATATGTAAATCAATTCACCGATTGCATAATAAATATATTTTTTGGCTTGAGACTGTTATTAAATTATTCACGCATTGGGTGTTTCGGAAAACGCCCGGCACTGATGCGCCGTTAATGTCTTGAATATCTTAGTTATGTTCGTCATCCATAACTTATTTCTGCAGCCATAACTTACCGGGTATAAGAGACCTATCTGTTGTCTCGGGTGACGGGCGTAGTGCGGCATTGATGAAGAATAATAACTGTCTGTCAGATGTTGGTCTCCTTTAATGTCGCTCTGTCATGGTCAGGCGTATCACTTACCATCAATTGATCGTCCTGTCCGTCCTGTTCACTACGTAACATAAAAATAATTTAAAAAATGTCTTCATTGCTGGAATAAGACCTCCTACAAGACATGTAACATCAGAGGGGTTTACAGAGCTTAATGCACTTGAGCAGCGTGTCCATGATCGTCTTGATTGCTTTTATCAATAATAATTATTGTTCGAATTTTTTAACTTCATATAACCTTTTACTTAATTCCAAACCCCTGTTTCCCCTGTTTATCTAAGAAAAAGTTAAATTTTTGGCGCCAGGCACAATAGATTTTCTACTGTCTTGTTTTCCCTGTGGGTTAAAGAAGTTATAGCATTAAAATTCAGTCGTGTCAACATTATATATTATTCACACAAAAAAATACAGATAGATTACGCTTTATATTACTAAATTCCACAAACATATTAATTTATAGCTTAAAATAAAATATCTTCTCATCCCTTCCAGACAATGTTACAGTTAAGGAGGACAACTTTGCAAATGGGTCATAGAATTTAGGTCGACTGAGTATAGCCATGGAGTTGTCTTGTCATGTAATGAAAGTGATATCTACACAAAGTCCACCAAACCCAACAACTGCAAGACAGTACATGTTTTCGTTAACACTGCCCCGCGTCCGTCTTCCTACCCCCGAGCGTCAGAAGGTATTTTGTTATTAGAACAGCTAAGTATTTAACTACCTGCAATACACGCTTCCTGAAACACAAATATTCATAATACTATTTCACTAGACCATATCTAGCACTCCGGTGAATACCTTGACGGCTCAGTAGCGAGTCTAGTAAAAATCTTTCGACAATAATTTAAACTAATTAACAGTTGAAATTGAAATTGAAAAATGCTTTATTCAAATAAATCTTTACAGATACTTTTGAATTGTCAAAACAGTATATAATTTTTTCTATAAATCTAATGACTCTACCACCGGTTCGGAATGCTGCCATCCAACGAGAAGATCCCGGCAAGAAACTCGTAGTATCTATGACTACGGTTTGTTCACCAAAACAAGTATTACTTATGACTTTATTCACATGATATGTCAACCAATCATTATAAATCAACCAATTGGAAGAAAAAAGAGTCGCGAAAATAACACCATTTAATGAAAATGTTGCGTTGCTAAAAACCTCATTACGATAGTACAAAACTTAATTTGAGTGTACAATTTACCGCAATGTTTATGTCACAGACCGCTGTGTTTAAATACAGCATTTCAAATAATAAATATATAATACATTGTCTCTAAAGAGTTATTTTGCTTATATTTCAAATTGTTTGTGTCCATAATTGGTTAAATTACCTTTGTGATTGCAAAATTGACAGCCCTACTACTTTACTGCTCGCTAGGGTCCATTACTCACACGTTTACCTTATTTGGACAGCCTTTGTTGTCAATTATTAATTTTTACTCAACTTTACAGTAGCGGCTGGTAAATTAAACCTTATGTAGTGATATATAAAGTTAATATTGTGCGGCAATTAGCAAGGCGTATACTAAAGACGTAAATGGTTTGACAAGACAAATTGAATTTGTTCACTATTTGTTTGAGCCATATAAAACTTGGGGAGATGAATCGGTTGGGTTTTTTTTTGTGTTGGCACTACTAGTGCGGTTTAAATATGGAATAGGCTTGGTTTGTGTTGCAATAGGAACGTTGACTTTCAAGTCAACTGAGCTACTTTTTTAGATATGTCGTAACGACTTAATTGCATTACGTTTTCACGGTGGAAAATTAATGACTTTTGAATTCAAAAAATCATGTAATAATGTAGTAATAAATAATCATACTGTACTTGAAGGTAATGAGATATTATAAAATGATAAGAAATTTATATCTATATGATAAGAATTCATGGACACGTTGATCTCCACGCCTGCAATGTATTTTTTTCATTGCATCAAGTGTCTAGCTGGATTTTTCTCAGTACATAATTGTAGTCCAAATCAGTGGTAGTTTCATTGACATTCTTGTGTCTTTATAAAACTGAATGAAGTGATTGAAATGTTTAATTGTGTATTTAAAAGAATGCCTAAATAAACAACCGTATGACTTGTTTATTAAAATAAAACATTAATCATATTTTCCCTGAATCAGCTTCTAACTGGCACTTTTTAAATACAATTCGAAGAAAACAAAAGATTGTATCGCGTGGATGTTTATTACATTTCAAACCGGAGGAAGGAACGTTTTAAAATAGAACTTTTCAAAGCACTGTAGTTTGTTACGTGTATTTACACGTGTATGTGCTTCAGTGGTTTGGACATTGGTTTTTATAACTGAACCGTGGGTTCGAACTCTACGAGAATACTACATGTAAAATTAATTTTGTGCGATTTTTCCACTTAGGTTAAGACATTGATGCGTGATACACCTGTCTTAAAAGAAATATGATTCCGTTCTTCGGAGGGCACGTTAAGCCGTTGGTTCCGGCTACATACTTAGGTTGGTTGTCGTCAATTCGCACCAATCCGCATTAAGCCCGCGTTGTGAGTGACGGACTAATTTAACCATAGCTTTGCTATTCCAGAAGGCCTGTGCCATGCATTGGGCGGTTATATGCTGATAGTAGCAAAACGTTGCTTTGTATATATCTATCAATAGATAACAAATACGTCAAACATTAACATTAATTAATCAAAAAGCATTTCAGTACAATATAACTTACAACAAAGCATTTTCAATTAGTGGTCGTAAATGTTTAATGGTAAAAGGAAATGTACCGAGGAGCGGCTCATTGTGTCAGATTTTAGTGAATGATTGAATGGCGAACTAATGAACGAATGACCGGTAATTACATTGGAAATGGAAACTGATGGGTTTCGGATGGTGACGTTCATTCTTTTCCGATGTGGTTGAATTGTAAATTTTATGACCCACATGGCGATGAAGAGCGTCAGTGGCTCAATAGCATAGAATTAGCGAGCTACGCTATATTATTACCTGTGCTTAATAGTCTGGATTGTTGCCTTCCGATCGGGACGGCGCAGGTTCAAATCCCGCCACATACTAATATCTTTTTAAATTTTCGAAACTACACACACCGGCACATTTAGGGAAACAAAAAAGTTGTTTTTTTCCATGAATGTTTTAAAAATATTTTTTTGGTCTTCAGGAACACATCACATTGCCTTAAAATAACTAAATTAAATCAAAATAAGCTACTAATTACCCAGTTTCAAAGGAAATAAACGTTAATTACGATAATTAGTAAATAAGGCACTAGGAGTGTGAGATTTCAAATCGATTTTTTTTACAAAAATAACACAAAAGTCATAAAATTAATAGCGTGTGTTGCCTTCACGGGCTCTTAGGAGAGCTTGGATACGATTTTCCATACTCAGAATAAGGCCATCGATCATTGGTTGAGGCAATTTGTTCCACTCTTACACTAATGCCTGTTTGAGTTCTTCAACATTCCTGGGAGCTGGATTTCGCTGTCGAACTCTTCTTCCCAGAATATCCCAGGCATGTTCTATAGGGTTCATGTCCAGTGATCTCGCTAGCCAGTTCATTTGACTAATGCCAACCTCATTCAGGTAGGTACTCACGATACGAGCAGTATGGGGGCGCGCGTTATCGTGCATGAAAACGAAATGTGGGCCTATAAATGGGGCAAAAGGCATGACTATGGTTCTAAGATCTCTGTTACGTATCGCTGTGCAGTAAGACATCTGTTTTCAATAAGCACTAAGTCTGTGCGAGCTCCTAAACATATGCCACCCCATACCATTACTGATCCTCCACCAAATGCCACTGTTTCCATAAAGTTTGTTTGGTTATATCGTTCTCCACGATATCTCCACATCCTCTCCCGTCCATCCATGAAATTAACACAGAAACGGCTCATCTGTGTGAATAATACGCGACTCCACTCATTTGTCCAATCTCGGCGCACGGGCGAACGCTAACCTTGCCACACGATGAGCTGCCTCGAATTTAGGTGCTTTTGCTGGCACATAAGATCTTAAGAAAACTTCATTAAGACGCCTCCTAACTGTTCGTTCACTAACATTAACGTTGCGGACCTCAGCCAGTTGATTTCGGGTCTGAACCGCGGTCTGTCGACGATTCCTCAAAGTTTGTAAGGTGATGAAACGGTCATCAACGGCGCTTGTAGCCCAATTTCTGCCTTGTCCTCGCCTGCGCACGTAAGATCCTGTCTCCCTGTGGCGTTGAACAACGCGATGAACCACCGAAGTCGATACACCCAAAGCTCGACTTACTGAGCGGTAGGTATGCCCTTCTTCGATCATGGTTACGGCCCTTACTGCAGAAGTTGCTGGCAAATCACTCATTTCGTATCGGAGACGTGTACACAATAAAAAATAAACAGTTGAATGAGCCACAGTCGCTATGCACAGGAACCAACAAAGTTCTTATCAGAAGCAATGCTAACTCTTAAGTGTCAGCAAATTCTTGAAGTGCCATAAAAACAATTCTCACGCTTGTAAATGAGAAATTTTTGCTCAAGTGTATTTCTAGAGAGGGTAGTAATACATCAATAATAACAACGTGGTAGGTAAGGTATTAAAAAATCGACTTTTTTTTTTGTGTTCCCCCAATTGTGCCGGTGTGTGTATATGTACATCATCCGACGCTTTTACGGTGAAGGAAAAACATCGTGAGGAAACCTGCGCACGCCTGCAAAGAGATTCAAAGAGTGTGCGTGAAGTCCATCCGCACTAGGCCCGCTGTACGACTAAGGCCAATACACCCTTTACGGGTAGGCTCGTTCACCTCGGTGGGGAAGTTTATGAGCTGATGATGATGAATTATAACGAAATTAGAACTCAATTTTTACATTTTTGTTTCAGGTAAATACGGACTACTTTCCCTCACTTTATATGGTGTCACGAAGTCAAATATAAGTAAGTTATATATCAGTTTGCAAGTTTACGCGAAATTCAATGTTAGCATTTTAGATTCTTAATTACTAATTGTTATAACTTGAAAACGAATGCACAAGCGAAATTGAACTCTAAATGCTGAATTTAGTATACAATATGTAATGGTTCACTCGGATTTGACGTCTTTATTTTTAAATCCAGTTAACAACCCAATTATTCGATAAGTAATATTGAAGGTACTAGATTATCAAAGATTGGATTCCACATCAAAATGTTTACTTCAGATATTTCTCAATATTCAATATTTATCCAGGTGTCGGTTTGTTTTGCGCCAATCACATCCCATTCATGGCGGTGAACAAACCCCAATTCTACTAATTCACATTAAATTCTGACAACACTGTTTTAATATTCCGATACAACTTTGATGGTTCAAATGGTAATTGTATGGTAAAATGAATTGTCTTATATAATAACAGTAAATAAAATAAACCAATTAAAATCCTACCATAAAACAGAACGATTAAGTGCAGGATTGTACTATTGAGCCACCATTACGATTCTATTAACGCATTTTAAAATTAGCGGAATTGGGGATCAGTTTCATACCGGTTCCAGCTAGTAAGGCGAGAGCTTTGATTGGCTCAATTGGCTTTTAAAGCTCAGAGTGGTGTAAGTGATGCTAGCAACCGAGCTCTTATGTGGAATCTTGTTAGGCTATTTCGAGCGGAGTTGCTGTGTAATGTTGGAAATAGTTTATATTTAAGTGTAAGTTATCTAGAAAACTTTGCTATGTTGTAATTAAATTTATAATATCTAAATTACTGTTAGTGGTGGTAGAAACTCGCCATCTGGTTAAATTAGTCATCCAATTGGATGCCTACGCTTCCGTTAAACGCCGGCATTCAATTGAATGGCTGAAGAANTTATAAGAACGGGACGTCAGTGCCTCAACTGGTGGTAGTGATACGCCTGACCATGACAGGGCAGTTAAGGAATTAATAATAAAAGTAGACATTATATCATTATTTACCAAGTAAATTAACTACTTCAGTAGAAGTATATTTACTTACCGCGTTGAAGTAGTTACTAAATATAAATTACCTTCTCATAATGGCCTATAAGAATCTACTCCGAACATAGGCAATATACCTCTATACGTTTTAAATTTTAATGTAGATACATATAATTTTAATGTAAATACGACGACTCATGATATTGCGGTTGAGACGTCGGCTGCAACACCTAGGGTTCCGGGTTCGATCCACGGGCAGTAAAAAATTTGTGTGCATGAACATGTCTGTTTGTAATGTTCTGGGTATTTTCCATGTATAATATGTATGTTACGGATATCATTTTGTTTACCAAAAAAGTATAAAAGTATATTTAACCTTTGTTTAGTTCCCATAATACAGACTTAACGCTTAATTTGGGGCCAGATGGCGATGTGTGAATGTCAGTGGATATTTATTATTATTATTTATAATACACCTACATAAAAAATACGAACAGACGTGTTCAATGTTCATGTAAACAATTGTTTGTATTGCTCGGGAATCGAATACGGAACTCTTGGTATAACAGTCGACTTCTCAACCATCATAATACCGCAAAGACACGGTCATATGATGTATATAGTATTAACATACGTTTCGAACATGGTAATAGCTAATTATTTTAATCTATTTTTTTTTTTGCAACCATCATCATCATCAGCTCATTAAACGTTCCCACCGAGGGGCACGAGCCTACCCGTATAGGGTGTATAGGCCTCAGTCGTCCACGCGGGCCCAGTGCGGGTTGGACGACTTCACGGACATTTGAATCTCTTCGCAGGCATGTGCAGGTTTCCTCACGATGTTTTCCTTCACCGTAAGAGCGTCGGATAACGTACATATATTTCGAAAAATCGAAATACATGGCGGGATTTGAACCTCCGCCCTCCCGGTGGGAGGGTAACAGTCCACACCATAGAGCCATCGACGCTGCAATAGTAGAAAAAGAAATATTTATTCATGTTCTCATAGTTTACATAAAATGACGAAGGAATCTTCAGTTAAAGTATTACGTAAATATCCATAAATTATTTGTTTCTATCTGCAGTTGTAACAATATCATTGTCTCATTAACGGGTTGACCATCGGCCACTAACTCGATAATCGCCGTCTGAACTGAATTCTTATATCTGTATTATCACATTTCTCATGTCAGTCAACATGCGTGCGGTTTGAGAACGGACGTGTCATACGATCCTTGCGTCGATAAACATCGCGAATAGAATATGATCGTAATAAATATTACATTCCTCAAGTTATCACGTTACTTTTATTTAAGTGTTTTGTCTCGAGTTTTATATATATATATTATTAATTTAAAGTGGTTAACAATGAGTGATTTATAAGATCTGATTAACTTTTTACGGATATCATTTTGTTTGTGTTTCACGTGTATTATATATAGGTAAGTTTAATATATATTTAAATTTCGTCATCTCATTTCAGGTGGCTCTCAGTTTAGTGTGATTGGTTTGATAACGGCATCACAAAGTTTTTTTTTAATTGAACATGTTTTATATCTTTTAGGTCAATGACCGTAATTCATAAACGAAAACATTTTCGTCAATACTTATGTACTCCTGAAAACGAGCCAAATGGTTTGTCAGGTTGCCGTACAATAAATATTATTATTATCAGATTTTCCGGGTGCCATTACGCTATTCTATAATATTTAAATATTGCTATTCATACAATAACTAAATACTAATATTTATTTTCCTTTGTCAAAAGATTTTTACTTTGTTTAAGTAAGTATAGGTATTATTAAACAGATACAAAGTATCTTTATAAAATATAACTTATACAGCAAATTTAGCGTCTTGGTATAAATTAAATATTGCGAATTACAAATTCAAATGGCAAGATATATTATAGGTACTTATGCAACTGTGTGGCTATATATATAGTTTATTTATGATATCTATACATATACATTTATTGTTTTCCTGACTAAGATACTACGACAAATTGTGTCCGTTTCAAAGCCAAGAAAGTAGATAACGGTTGACCCGTAAATAAAACATTACATACAGTTGTATAAT
Source organism: Leucinodes orbonalis (assembly GCA_019425675.1). Lineage (NCBI taxonomy): Eukaryota > Metazoa > Arthropoda > Insecta > Lepidoptera > Crambidae > Leucinodes > Leucinodes orbonalis. The sequence goes on from PQWD01004565.1 coordinate 178,026, forward strand.
TAAACTATTGATACGGAATGAGATCTCACAGCATCCTCTATTGGCGGATATGTAATTTGTCTTCTGCAATGATTGTTTACTGATATCGAATTGATAAGCGCTCGAAACTTATGAATTGATGAGTGACGAAGCGAATGTATCGTCGCTTCATAATAGTTTTATGGTCTGTTAAACAAGCGTACCTATTTTTTATGCGTTAATAGATAATTGTTTTTAAATAAGTACCTACGTGCTGAAGTATGCATTCATTACGATAAATTCTAAACCACCTTGACATCTCCCTTTACTTTAATTTCCTTCTCCCTATACAAAAGGTCTGCAACTTTATCGGAGCTACTAGTGACTGTAGGTTGAGGTATCGCTTATTGTCATCGGTGAATTGACTGTTAGTTGCCTATCAATGCAAAAAATACATGGAGTCAATTGTCAGGTCCTTCCATAAAGAAAAAATGGTTTTACAGCATTTGAGTTGCGGTTATAGCATATCACACAAAACAAATTCGTAGGGATTGTGGTCATATTTTCGATTACCCATCCGATTAGCGCCGGTGGCGTTCGCATTTTCGAAATTATATGTACGTTTATCTGATGCTCTTACGGTGAAGGAAAACATCGTGAGAAAACTGCGCACGCCTGCGAAGAGATTCCAAGGTTGTGCGTGAAGTTGTCCCGCGTAGACGGCTGAGGCCTAAACACCCTTCACGGGTAGGCTTTTGCCCCTCGGTGAGAACTTATATGAGCTGATGATGATGATCCGATGATTGCCCATGAACATTTGCTTAAACTCAATAACTAGCGATTTTGAACCGAACGTGGTAGATGTTAGTCACCGAGCCCTCGATCTTATATCTATAGACATAAAAGTTATGTTAAGTCGCGTGACTTCAGACAAATAATAAAAAGTCTCAATAACAGTTATCAACGTATTATCATATACTAATTCAAAAATTCCCGTTTATTACAACCGTGTAGGTACAATGTTATCATCATGTCGAACGCCTAATTTTGTTACATAGTTATTTGCACAGATGCGATACCGAAGAGTTCAACTTCGAATGTTATTGAGTTATTAAAACTACGTGAACAAAATTGTAAAAGACAAATTAGAGGGAAATACTTCATTTACTTGATATTTCAACGGAATAAATCGGGAATTTAGTAGGTAAAAGTCCCGAGTTCGATATAATCGCTATTATGAAAAATTCTTGTTTAAAATCATCTTGATATTCTTTGATTAACAATTATCATCATCAGCTCATTATACGTCCCCACCGAGGGGCACGAGCCTACCCGTATAGGGTGTAGCCACAGACATCCGAATATACAATTAGACTGGACAAGCCGCCAAGTTTATAGGCAGTCCCAGTGCCGCAATTTCTTTTCGGTTCTTACCTGTGAAAAGTTATTATATTTCTTGGTAAATTTACTGATTCCTTGCGATGATGGCATGTTACAATTGGCCAGGATGGCATTTTGGGATAAAACGGTAATTTCTTCTAATATTCATGCGTCTTGACTCGTCTCACAGAGCGTAAACTGGCAGCCAGTGTATGCTCGTTGAGCTTACATTTGTCGCACTTAAAAACGCTGCTTGCCCCATCTCCTGTATTGGGAAATCTGTGGGTGTAGCCTTAGTCGTCCACGCGGGCCTAGTGCGGATTAGTGACTTCACGCACAACCTTTGAACTTCTTCACAGGCGTGCGCAGGTTTCCTCACAATGTTTCCCTTCACCGTAAGAGCACCGGATAAACGTACATATAATTTCGAAAATATCTAAGTACGTGGCAAGATTTCAATACGCACCCTCTATTGGAAGGCAACAGTCCACACTAATGAGTCACCGACGTTCATTGGTGTAGAGACGAACAATAAACTAACTATAGACAATAAATAAGTAAACAAATCCGATAGTACTACAAGTATCATATCACTGACGTACAACAAACAATAAAGTATATATTTAATTGGTTTCCATGCCATTAGATAAATATGAAACTTTAATCCGACACAATATGAATCACCACGAACTGATTGCAATTCAGGCGTTATCTGCTATATTCTGCATCATCACCGTTACCATTTTAACCGTAGGTATTGAACGCTGTTACACTTGGCCCCCCTTTTGTCCAGGATGTTACCGCCATTGCTTAATATAGTATTATTATAATGATACGTCAGCATTTTTGTACCAGAAAAAAGGCGATGTTATATTGTTAATGTTTGATAGGCCCAGTGCGGATTGGCCGACTTCACGCACAACCATTGAATCTCTTCGTAGGCATGCGCAGGTTTCCTCACGATGATTTCCTTCACGATAAGAGCGTCGGATAACGTACATATAATTTCGAAAATTCGAATAAAGATATTAGCAAGATATTATCATTTGATCCTTCGCTCTCCTATTTGGAAGGCAACAGTCCACATCTTTGAGCCACCGACACTATCTATCCGTATAGAGGTATTTTAATAATAATTTTGAAGTACCAAACAATGTGTAATATAACGCCAGACATTCACACAGCGCCGTTTAGCAACTTACATCTAACCAACTTAAAAAATGAGAAATACATAAACATCGGATAAACTAATATTTTATTTTTGTAAATATACGTCGATTTATTTGTTTGCGTAGTTATAAGTTATTTTTATACGTTTTAGGTTTGAAAAATTACGCAATCAATTAATAGCTCCTCGTTACATAATATTTCTTATTTCGTAACTGCTTATTGTGATGGAGATGCCCTTAAAATAGCAATAGAGGAATATATAAAGGGTCACCGACATGGCTTCAGATTTCAATGGTCAGGTGTTTACGTAACTTATGATGTAAAGAAATGGAAGGTAAAGGTTATTTGAATGCCTTTACTTGAAATAGAACCATAATTTGAGGGAGCTGGTCACTTATTTCTAAAAAGGTTTTTTTATACATCTCTCTCTCTCTGGTGTTTGATTAAGATACTAAGAAGTCAATCAATCGAGTAATCAATCAATCAAACAACCTGCATAGTTCAGGGTAAACTATATGGCATGGGTATATTCAGATTAAGCATAATCCACCATGGTCGCAGGCCCCTAGAGGGATTGCCTTATCAAGCTTTAGGTTTTTAGCTTTAGGTATATATTATTTTATCTGTGGCTCCTTAACCTTAGCTAAAATTCCGGTTCGTTTTTCAGTTTAACCCCTCAACATTAATCTTTTAGTAATACGTGATGTAATTTTTTAAATAAATTTCGATTGCATGAGAGCGATTCGCGACCACATAAGATAATGTCATAGAAGAAATGTCACCATTCTTAATCTCGAAGGAGCAGCTTATCGACAAACGTACATTGCGTAGTAACTAACACTTTCTACGTAATGTTTAAAGTAAGCAGCACTCACTAAATTCAATCTAACCTTTAAAGTACAGTTCTATAATCTGTCAAGATATAAGACCTACTGAAGGTGAAACTGCCTCTATGGTCTATACGTTAGTTTTAGATGGCGAAATAATCCGGGGTTTGAACCGAGGGACCACACAAATCATTTTATGCAATTTTTCATAGTTGGATTAGGACATTGCAGGCTCAATCACCTGATTGTCTTAAAAAGAAATGATTCCGTGCTTTACAGGGTTCTTTAGGCCGTCGATTGATTTAAAAACCCACCATTCCGCATCGGTCCCCACTATCCTGGAACGTTGCAGGCTGATGATGATGAAAGGGTCAAGGATAATCAGAATTTATGGTTACTATTAAATACCCTATCCGAAGAAGCAAACAGAGGCCTTGTTCGAAACAGCGCACACGTCTTGTTCCCAGAACTAAATGCGGATGTTGTCATTATCTACTTGAGTTCCAGACGAGTCCGATCTCAGTGCAGGCGCACCGTCTTACCTAAGTATTGGATAATGTGTGGACAGAGGGAACAGGAACTACACAGCTTGATGTCACTCCTACATTTTACTACAGCACCACTAGACCTCAGAAGTGTTATTGCCCCATGGTTGACTTTCCAGAAATTCAAACTTGGCGGTTTGCTACATCTGTTTTTATTTTATGTACAGGACGGTCAGGACGCTCACCTAATGTAAGTGATAGCCTGACCATGACAAAAAAGTGATTTTAAAATTAATGGCCTAGCGTCGGTGGCTCATTGGTGTGGACTGTTGCCTTCCGATCTGGAGGATGCAGGTTCAAATCCGTCACGTACCAATGCCTGTGTCTGCGAATGTTTGCGAAGAGATTCACAGGTTGGGTATGAAGTCAGCCAATCCACACTGGGCCCGCGTGGACGACTAAGGCCTTTCCTATACTGACTTACTATACGGGTAGGCTCGTGCGACCTCGTGCGAGCTCATGGGGTCGTTTAATGAGATGCTGATGATTAATGGCCTAGCCAACAAATTAATGGACTACTTCTTCGAGTAGGTATAGTAAATAGCTACCTACGTAGTTCAGTGTCCTTAGCGATGAGTTGAAATTGTGATATATATTCAAAGGTGGTGCGTGGAATCGGCCGAATTCGCACTGAACCCGCGTGGACGACTAAGGCTTCTACACTTTACAGGTAGGCTTGTGCCCGTCGGTGGGGACGTACTTATCAACATCTGATAGACAGTTAATATTCTCAGTCAGTGCCACACTGTTACCAGCTAATTGTCGCTAATTACACTAGATACTACGTTGGTATTATTTTACCCGTTCATAATCCATCCAGTAATTTCTACAACACAGGACTTGTCTTTACCGTAAGCATATCCGCTTTGACGTACAGTAAGCGGTAAACGACTTAAACGAAGTGTATATACCGTTCATTCTATATTCCCAAGTTATATTTTAATTTCTTTTCGGATGAACTTTTTCCTATTGGCCACAGATAGCCCTCACGAAATCACCTGGCAAGTAACGAGCGCTGATTGGTCAGCCTAAAAAAGTTTATGCGATGAGCCTAAGAGCGTACCAGAAAAGGACTTGATCCTCGGTTTTAAGACGTTGCATGGGGGGCTAGGTAACCTATTATATGTTTGGGAAACACAGCGACTCGGTACGTGCCGATAGCGCGAATAAGGACAAGTCGAACCTGCAGGGACTCGCAACGATGGCCCCAGCCAGTGGGGGCGAATACTTGGGTCTTGTAGTGATAATTCAACAGACCGTGACAGCCACTGTTGGACTAAGGGTTTCCTCATGGACAGTGGGGGTTTTTGACATAATTTCCACGCTTAGCAGGAGGGTTGGTATCTTCAAGTACCTACGAGTAAGGAAAAGATTAGTAGATAAAATGATTGGGAGCACTGCTTACTTTTTTATACTTAATATACTTTATAGAGAAAAAGAATTTTGGATTATTTTGTAATATATTTAAAAGAAACGTATTGATATCAAGTATGTTGTTATCAAGTTATATTGTATAATATATTTAATTCATTCAACTCTGATAAAGCTGTGGCGGGGCGTAAGCGGAAAGATAAATTAAAACTATTGAACTTCTCCGGCCCGACGAACAGACGACATTGGAAAAAGCGCTTGTGGAAGCTTGATGAGTAAAGCGGAGGACCAGGATGTCTGCCACAGAATGGGGGAGACCTATGTCCAAAAGGTTAAAGAGAAAAAAAAAAAAATCTTCTGTAAATGTTCAAATCAAATAATCAGTATCCGTACAGTACAAATATTTGTTTGTATAAACGTCTTGTTGTATAGATTTGGGCGTTATCTTTGTATTAAATCAATTTATAATTGTATATGTCCAACAAGGAATATAAATGATGTTATTTGTGATATTTATTCATGCTTAATTTGGTGTAAAATATAGCCGGTGGAATTTTATGAAACCTTTTCTAAACAAATAAGTTTCTGTATCGTAATATTGGAAAACCTATGCTAGTATTGTCATAACTTTCGGAATTTGCACACACTGAAATAAACTTATATGGATTAAACCGCGTTATCGAAGGAGTGGCCAAGATAACTGCAAAGACACCGAAACGTTGTTGGCCAGAAAACCATATAATTTTTTTAATACTTATCTAGTTAAAACACAATTTTCACAAATATTTTAGCAATGTTATGCTTTATTTGATATTTATTGGATACTGTTTGCTTTATTTATTAACTAGCTTTTGCCCGCGGCTTCGCACGTGTTAAATTCAGGATAACATGGCTCCACTTTCCTGGTAATGAAAACAATAATTCTAATACTGCAACACTGCTTCTTCTTCTTCTTTTTCGCTTCGCATACCAATTTTTTGCTTTTCACTTTAAAAACTGGGCCGATTTGCAAAAACTTCAATATGCAAGATTTATTGTTCGTGATAAATAGCCATCATACTTATTTTTAGCATTCTACCTTGTAAACTGTTAATAAATTCGAAAAAAAATATGTATACATCTATATCACTATATATAGGAATCCCCCGCCCAAGTTAAAAGGATTTGGAGTCCGTTTCCAAATATGTATATATATTTATCATATCTATACAAAGGATCCTTTCCTCTTCCCTCCTTCAATTCAAAAGTTTGGGATAACATTTAGTATATATAATATAAATAATTTCCTATGTATAGTGATATGTTTAGTGTATATATATACATACATATATCACTATACATAGGAATATATATATATATATATAATCACTATACATAGGAATCCCCCGACCTTACAAAGTTTGGAGACCATTTCCCAAAAAAACATATATAGTCACTATACTTAGGATATCCCCTCCCTAACTCTAAGGTTTACATTTTTGTAACATATATATGTATAGTAAACTGAAAAAAGTCCGCTATAATATCCTTCCTTCCCTCTCTTTTAAAGCTTTTGGGGCCGATTTCCGAAAAGAAAAAATGAAAGCCTTATTGTTTGTGACTTACAGCCTCATACCAATTTTTAGCTGACTACTTTAAAACTGCGAAAAATTGGATATGATACTTCCTCCCCTATTTGAAGGGTTTGGGGGTGGATTTTTGAAAAAAAAATTATGCTATATTTGTTTCTGACAAATAGTCCGCATACCAAATTTCAGCATCGTACTACAAAAATTGCGGAATGTTCCATACAAACTTCAACCGCTATTTTAGGGAAGTGGGGTGAAAACGGACAAAAAGTAGCCCAAACTAATTTAGGTTACCTTCTACTAAAATAACCAAGTTTCATAAAATCTGTTCAGCCGTTTAGGCGTGAAAGTGTAACAAACAGACAGACAGACAGAGATACTTTCACATTTATAATTTTAGTATGGATATAAGTTGTTTTATATTTTGGGCTGTGTGCGAGACTAATGACCTCAATAGTTCTTATCTAAGAACAAATTGCCGTGATTTAACACATTCCCATATCAGTCGTGATAATGTGTTTTGTAATAATGTTACCAATTTTTTAGCTTAATACATAGTGCAGTGGGATACCAAACATTTAAAAATTGATATACATATGACACATTTATTACATTGTTACTACTTAGTAAAATTTTTGAGAAAATAATATATTATCAACTAGTTTCTCATTTAAATTTAAATAAAATATTACATGATAAACAGTTCGGATTCACTAAAAATAAAAATACAACAGATGCGGGGATTGCACTCGTCAAACATATATTTGCTGCATGGGAGAAAAAACGGGAAGCCATTGGGATATTTTGTGACCTATCGAAAGCTTTTGACTGTGTCGATCATGCAACGTTACTAATAAAGTTGAGAAATTACGGTGTATCGGACTGTGCATTAAAACTCTTACAGTCATATCTCTCTGGTAGAATCCAGAAAGTTAGTGTTAATGGTCAATGTTCCTCGGGTGCTCTGCTGCGCATGGGAGTTCCTCAGGGCTCAATATTAGGTCCCCTTCTCTTTCTTATTTACATAAACGATCTTGCTTACTATTGTAGTAATCTTTCAGACATAGTACTATTTGCTGATGACATTTCTCTTATCTTTAACGTTGATAGACATAGAGAATCACTTGACGAGGCAAATAGTGCCTTGTCTTTTGACGATTCAAAAGTGTCATGTAATTATTTATTTGAATAAAACATTTTTGAGTTTAAGTTTGAGTTATAAGGCCGGCAAAACAAAACGACTAAGGGTATAATTGTTTCTGAACTCCTTGTGATTAGGTTGTAAGGTTTTTCTACGTATCAAGCTAATCGCCTTTCATACACGGATGTTTTCCAAATCGTCCATGCGGGCCCAATCCGTACTGGGCTGATGACTAAGGCCTAAAAATATATTGATTGGGTAGTAACCAGACACGTGGACCTAATACGCATTAGTCGGCATTAACGACTACGATTCTTGAGTATTCTTTTTACATAGATTTTGCATTGTATCTGAATCAATCGATAACCTAAGGTTTTAATAAGTCTAAAATTAAAATAAAATGTATTGCTATATATCCCCGCTACCATCCGACCCCGGCCGCTCGCGTGCCCGGTCCGTACATAATTGGGCTATTTTCCAATAAGAGGTCATCATACCGGGACCTGGGTCTTTCATTAAGCGTGGTCTTTCGAGGATATTGAAACATCCGCTTCGCATGCCTGAGGCCAAGGACTATCTTTGTACGAGAAGAGGGACATTGCATGCGTAGTCGCTGCATGGATGCCGTAAAATTCAACCCTTCTCCAGTGGGTTTAAGTTTGATTTCGTTAAATGCTATGAAAAATTTAAATTGAAGAAATTTAATAAGATTTACACTTCTGCTGGAATAAGGGTTTTCGTTATTGGATCAAATGAATGCCTTGTAATATTATTTACAAGGAAGTCGAGGAACGATACTGAGAAGTTAACATTTTTGACCCAGAAAATTCTGATTTAAAGTGTCACAAGGCAAGGAATAGACCAAACGACACGAAAAAACTCATTTTATATAAATAGTACATTTATTTACGTTTGTTTATCTTGATATCATAGCCAGGACTCATAATTTGTTCAACAAAAAACTCTTGCTCCTGTCAACTTTCATACCTGGGATTTAAGACGATAGGTCAGATAGGACCTGAATATTGTAGAGCCAAAAAAATGGTTACACAATTTTTCTATTTCGCAGTCCACTGCTGGACATACGGCTCATTTTGCGCCAGATATCCCGGTCTCCGCTTTCCTCATCCAGCCTCCTTTCGACCTTTCGCAAGTCGTCGGTCCATCAGGCCGGGCGTCCCACGTTAGGCATGCCAAGACGCGGTCTCCACTCCAGAACTCGTCTGTTCCAACGGTCAAACATTTAAAGGAAACAAATTGACTCACTGTGTAATACCCTAATCATGGTCAGACCATGGAACAATACCTTATTCGAGAAAATGTTTATATTTTTCATAATCTAGCGATCAGTAACCGATAAACTGATTTGACCAGTCATCATTACTTCTCATGATTTGTCAACACTGTTTTAAAATTCAGTCACGTTTAACGTGTTACTTATGCATAGTTATGTTAAGAACTAGATAACTGATAATATAATTCCTATATACATTTTTTAAAATATATAAATATTTTTAGAATTAACTATTTTGTTTTCATTTTCTCATTGTAAGTGAACTGTATCCGTTCTTATCAGAAATAAATATCTTTAAACCCAATATCATACAAAGAAAACACCCAGACCAATACATACAGACATGTTCATGCACACAAATGTTTGTACTGCCCAGGGATCGAACCTTTTGGTGTAGTAGCTGACGACGTCTCAATCATAACACCAGATGGGTCGCCAATAAAAAAAATAAACCTTAATAAAAAAGTGAAAATATGTCCCAAATCACTGCACCCAAGTTAAGAACAATTAATAGAGATATGAGTTGCGCATATTACGTAAATATATTTATCCAAGCAATCCGATGCACCATACAAATAATACGCATCGGAATAGACACGTGTATGAATACACATATTGCATATATGTATGTGTTGTATGACACAAATGTATGCGCGACGCTACCATACAATGTATGAAGCGCGTGTCAATGAGTAAGTGTTATCGCGCACAAAATAACAATAGTATCATTATAAATAGAGTATTAATTTGGTTTTAATGAATTGGATAAACTAACAGGTAATAAATAAACGAATTACTTACGAATTTATTCCTGATATATATATGAAACTTTTTGTGGTAGTGTATCTTATAAGCAAATATTACATCTATAAATAGGCTATGAGCGTCGGTGGCTCGTTGGTGTGGACTGTTGCCCTCCGATGGCGGGTGCACGTTTAAATGCCGCCACGTTCCAATGTATTTTCGAAATTATATGTACCTACGTTTATCCGACGAGGCAAGAGTGCAGCGAAGGATAGTATCGTTAGGAAACCTGCGCACGCCTTCGAAGAAATTCAAAGGTAGTTTGCGAAGTTGGCCAATCTACACCGGGCCCGCGTGGACGACTAAGGCCTAGGGTAAGCTCGTGCCCATTGGTGGGGACGTTTATAAGATGATGATGATGAAATAGTTCAATGCATACACAATAAAATATACTCTTATAAAGCTATGGGCTTCACAATACCAAAGTTTTGTGTCTTACGATTCGATCATAGAAATTATGATCGAGAGCCTTACAAGAGGACCAAAGTTTTTTCATTTAGTCTAGTCGGCAAAGCATTTGTTGCTCGTTCAGAGTGTCGGTGGATATCTGTGAACATCAACCGTATTCTAGCCTAACTATGAAATAAATAGGTAAAAATAAAATTATGGAAAATTCATTAATGGGGTTTTCTCAATACAATGTTTAGTTCTTGGTTAGTTACTCCATTGTGATAAGTTCGTTTTGGGGTTTACAAGCCAAAAGGCTACGCATACAATGTCGTTAAATCGATATAGTAGATTTGTGTTTTTTCTCATATTTCAAAAAATCACAAGGTTAAAAAAGAGCTTTTGTTTTCTTAAAACATTTATTTTCACATTATTGCACTTACAATGCCTGTATTTTATTTTAACAAAGTGCAATTCAATTTAGATGGTTCCAAATTTTATTCAATCAATGAAATAGTTTTATAAGTTTTTTTGCAATTATTTAAAAGAGAACTAAAACACCAATGCTTGAACTTCATAGTTACAATTAGAAATAAAAGAGTATGGCATAAAATTTAGCTCATATCTCATATGTTGTTAGCTAGAAACTAACTGGAAAACTTTCCCTCAGGATAGCCAACTTGATCGGATACATCCTTGACCTTGTACATATATCGGTTATGTAAGAAGCAACTCGATCCGACATCGATTCTCTTGCGGTTGCCCCTTCAAGCTACGAGTAACTTATACAAGAATGCACGCGGTTCTTAAAACTTATCTGAAAATATTGTTTATTAAATATTTTTTATATCCCATTACAATTGTTATAGTTAAAAGACAGTAGCGCAAAATGGGGGAGACCTAAGTCTAAGAGTAGACTGCAATAAGTTGAAGAGGCAGAGCATACAGAAAGATTTCTCTCATCAACCTATCGCAGTCCACTACTGGACATACGTCTCCCCCATTTTGCGCCAGATATCCCAGTTCTCCGCTTCCCCCATCCAGTCTCCCTCGGCGATAGTTCGCAAGTCATCACTCGATATGTAGATACTTTTCGGTAACATGTACACATATACGGACCCTCTTACGGTGCCTTTTAGAGATAATGTATAATTTAATCATACTTTCACATAAATAATGTCAATCTTTTTAATGAAATATTGTATATTGATGATGAAATTACAGCGGCTAATAGCACTTGGCCTTGAACATGGTTCCACAGGGAAATATGAAGTTAGCCATTAACCTATTAATGTTCATTTGAAGGTTGATTTCCTACAAGGATACTTAAGCAACTTGAAGTAACGAAATACAATTACTGAAAAATCCTCGTGATAGATCTCACACGAGAATAGATTCACAGAGTATAGGAATAATGAAGTGGTTTATTATAAATGAGTAGTCTTATTTAAGGGTTCAATCGCGTTGCTAGTATGTACATTCGTTTGAACAAAACAACGATTGGTCGTTGATGGGTGGCCGAAAAATTAACGGGACTTTTAGTGCGCTCACCTGATGGTAAGTGATTCGTCTGACCATGACAGAAGTAATGTTGAAGGAAATTAATAACAGTAGGCAGTCATAATTCTCCTGACCACACTGCTCTGCGCCCGTCTTACTCGAGACAACAGATGTAAGGTCTTTCATACCCGGTAATTTTACTACATCATCTTCATTTTGCCCTCATCCCGAAACACAGAAATGCAAAACACTCCTATTTTACAGGACGATATCTTGCACCTACCTAGACGACTCAGTGAAATTTATATCACCTAGCAATATCACCTATTATCTCGAGTCCCTTCGTGCTTTGGAAGGTTGGTACGGGCTTCGATCTAAGGATGGTAATCGTTAACACTCGTCAATCCGCTCCGGGCCCGTGTAGTGGGTTACGGTCCAAACAATTCAAAGTGATAAAGTAGAACCCGTTGACTTTCAATTTAAAATTGAAAAATACTAAAAATTAAGAGAAAAATTAAATGTTTTAGTTCAGTGTTACAGATAAGATCGAAAGTAAACTTATTAACTACGAAACTAATTGTAGGATGTACCAGCAACCAACAGCAACCTAATATGCTGAAAACTTAACAAAGATCTAAAATAAGAATTGTACTTGATGTCCAAATACAACTATCACACAGTAATTTCGGGTTATCTGCATGCAATCTTTGATAAATTGTCAGTTTGAAAAACCGTTACAAAATGATAAGGAACTTACGAGTAAGTGGGATACTCTGATATTTCATGATGAAGCAATTAATTTTAGCTAAATAATATTAGCTTAACAGTTCACTGTGACTAAGACTTGACATCGTTGATTTCCGAATAAATTACTCGGTGGTTTTTTTTAACAATTCCTTAAACATAAAAGATTGGTGTGGTTGTATTAAGTATATCAATCAAATGCATGTAGTGTTGCTAACCTTACTAGGAAATCGCTTAAGTTACTTACGTGTATGTACCTTATTTCTTATTCTTATTTGTTTCTATTGCGATTATATTTTATGAGGCGTTTTATTACCTTACTACTAAAATCAAGTGTTTTATGCACAGACATCCAAATATACAATTAGACTGGACAAGCCGCCAAGTTTATAGGCAGTCCCAGTCTCGCAATTTCTTTTCGGTTCTTACCTGTGAAAAGTTATTATATTTCTTGGTAAATTTACTGATTCATTGCGATGATGGCTTGTTACAATTGCACAGGATGGCATATTGGAAAAAAAACGGTAATTTCTTCTAATATTCGTGCGTCTTGACTCGTTTCACAGAGCGTAAACTGGCAGCCAGTGTATGCTCGTTGAGCTTACATTTGTCGCACTTTAAACGCGGCTTGCCCCATCTCCTGTATTGGGAAATCTGTGGTTTTATGTTAGTTCGTGACAACAATGCGAGCCTTCTAGAAATTTATCCGACCCGATATGATACGAACAATGTTTGATCTACATGAAAGTTTCTTGATTATGTTGTTTTTAAGTGAGTTTTCAATAACGAATTGTTATTAATTATTATTATTTTGTATAAAATAGGAGACGAAAGAGAGCGTCGGTAGCTCAGTAGTGTGGACTGTCGCCTACCTACCAGGAGGGCTGGGGTTCAAATCCCGACACGTACCAATGTATTTTCGATTTTTCGAAAATATATGTACGTTATTCGACGCTCTTACGGTGAAGGAAAACATCGTGAGGAAACCTTCATTCACGCCTGCGAAGAGATTCGAAGGTTGTGTGTGAAGTCGTCCAATCCGCACTGGGCCCGCGTGGACGACTATGGCCTAATCACCCAATACGGGTAGGCTCGTGCCCCTCGGTGGGGACGTTTATGAGCTGATAATGAGGAGACGAAAGAACATGCGGCTCACCTGATAAGTGAAACTGTAACTCATCAGAAGCGACTTTGGAAAGCCAGCTAAGATTTCGCTCTCTTCAAGGGTGCCATGTCATATCTCTTTAAAAAGATTTCCAGGCGCTTATTTCTTTCTTGTTACAAACTAAAGTTTGTCACATTTGATTGTTAATGTAGATAGATATTTGTGTGCGCAGTAGTGCTCTTCTACTAGAAACACGATCAGTGTCAGGGTGCCTCGGCTTGATGCTAATTTTGTGCCTTTTCAGCTGATTTTTTAGTTAATTTTTAAATAGAGGAATGAAAGAAATGTTAACTATGTTTTATTTCGCTGGATTTTCTGTTTTTCTATTAAGTAAATATTAAATTACTTGTATATCTAAGGTTAAGGTTTAATTGTTTGCAGGCAGGGTGATGCGCGGACGCACACCGCGTTGGCGGTGGGTGGTGGCGGGAGGGGGTGCGTTGCTCGCACTCGCAGCGCTCTCCTCCGCGCTCGCCTGGGCGGCCATCTTTGATTCTGTGCTTGCTACGGTAAGTTCACACTTTTATGAAATCAGCAGGCCGATCGTTTATAATATAGGTGTAGTTACGATATCCTTCCGATCCTGTAATAGTTGACATTTTCGAGCGAGCTGTCAAAATTTAGCGCAATTGCCCTGCAGCAAAGAAACCTTCGCCAGGAACGTATTTTTTTCTTTTTGGTAAGTGATACCTGGCCATGACGAAACAGTATTGATGGAAATCAATAACTGTACAATTTAAAAATCAGATATAAGCCGAAGTGTTCAGAAAGACAGGTCTTTTATTTTAATTTGTCTAGGAAATTGTCTTATATTATAATATAGTTAGTTGAGAGCGTCGGTGGCTCAGTGGTGTGGACTGCCGCCTTCCTACCGGGAGGGCTGAGGTTCAAATCCCGACACGTACCAATGTATTTTCGAATTTTCGAAAATATATGTACGTTATCCGACGCTCTTACGGTGAAGGAAAACATCGTGAGGAAACCTTCATGCACGACTGCGAAGAGATTCGAAGGTTGTGTGTGAAGTCGTCCAATCCGCACTGGGCCCGCGTGGACGACTAAGGCCTAATCACCCTATACGGGTAGGCTCGTGCCCCTCGGTGGGGACGTTTAATGAGCTGATGATGATAATATAGTTATCGAAAAGTTCCATAATGATAAAAACCGCTCGACCCAGTGAGGGTGGTCAGTTCAAGAGACCCTGGTGCCTAGTAGAATGCATGAAAGTCCTCGAAATTTTTGTCCGAGGCTTATTACAACCTAACTTTACAGACTGCATACGGCTAATTATATCTCAAGAGCACAAAATTATCAAAAAGTCTTTAACATAGGAAAAACTAGAGCAAATTCGTTATTTCAATTTGTGCAACGTCTAAACATTCGTACCTAAATATTTCGGCTGTATCAGTTTTTTATGAATAAATTCAACTTTTCTGCAGGGGTTGGAAAACCGCGAATACAAGGGTGAATTACAATGGTAGAGTCACGTGTTCTCGAAACAAATTTAATTAAAGAAATGCGTCGCGTGCCGAAGCCCTACTTCTTAATCTGTGCCTAAGTGTTTTACCAAATTACCTACGTACGTACATTTCGCATCATAAGCGGGTTTACGATTGATACTTCAAATAATTTACATCTTGAGTGATTGCAAAGAGATACACAAAAATATATGTACATTTCGTAACATTAACAATAAATTGATCTGAAGTTTTTTTTATGCTGACTGTACAGTTTTAAAACGTAGGTTAGGTTTTATTTCAGCTTTGCAATCCAGCGATGGTCTAAGCGTACTATAACCACTATCTAATTTGCGGGAGGCACTTTATTATGTGTATTATTTTTATTTACGTGTATGTCATTGCAAACGAGCAGATGTACCGTGAAAATTATACCGCTTCTCATGGACACTCGCACCTACGAAGAAGAAAAGAGAGCGTTGCCAACTGAAAAGGGTGCAAGGAAAAGAAAAATAAGAAGGCGAAAGGGGGTTTTAGGCCTTCGTAACTCACTCGGCGAAATATAAATCACAGCAACGGGTTTAGCCTTGTAGTTTGTGTTGAATTAGACTTTAGACTCATTAGATTCAATTAATTTTAACATTAATCTATACATGCTCCATTTGTATAGGTAATTAAAATTGACTACGTGATGGCACCTGGTACGATGTTCTCATTACTATGCTGGCATCGACTAGCTAAAACCGTTAACTGACAAGCACAAATTTTTGATATAAAACTGTTTAGCGGAAAACACCTTCGGATTAGGTAGCTCTTATATGGCTATTTATCACCATGAAGATATTTTGCATGTAAAACATCAGTAATAGTGTGTATTATCGTGCACAATTTAAATTAGGTACTTAGGTATCAGCCGAACTAAAAATAGCTAGCGGACGGCAGAATGCCCTTAGTTACGAGTACGTTCGCTTATTCAAAGAACCTTATTATAGGCAGCCTTTTATAATTCATAAAAAAACCGCATTTTAAAATTGTTTTTTAAGATATGAATCAAAGATTCCTTTTAAAACATTGTTCTATTTTTTTTACACACTTGCCTTCTTTTTTTACTTTTTTTTCTTTTGCGCTGGCTTGCTCAAAGAAATTTCATTATCAGTAAGCTGTGTCTTTATACTAACTTTTCCATGTGTATCGTGTTCTAAGTGACTGTATTATGTATTTTACGGTTCAGACGGAGATCTTTAAAAGCTTGGTTCATCAGTAACCTAACAGGTTTAATAACCAAAAAAATAAATAGACTTTTTGCCTATTTATGTCAACTGAAATTTCTCCTTGCCATCGTTATCATTAAAATTAAAATATGGACTGGAAGTAACGATAATAATTTCGGCACGTATCCATCCCTAGTATGTCCAGTAGCAGTATATTATCCATCGGCTACCCGCCACCTTAACCAAGTCATCAGTTCATTTGGTAGGGGGTCGGCCTACGTCTATATTTTGAGAGACTGATGTCTTAACTTTTTCTAGGTAAAGGCCCAAGCAACACCATCAACTTAGTGTAATTTGAAAGTCTCTTAAAATAGATTGTTACAATTTTTTCATTTCGGCAAAATTAGGGTACCTTTAATCCAGGTCTGACGACTTATAGGTAGTATCTCTTTTAGTTCGCTTAAAAAATATTTATCAATCAATTAGAATTGACTAATTGTATTTACCTAAGAAATAAAACAAGGAAAATCCTTCCTGTTTAGGTGTGTCTATACCTAAATATAATGCTATCAGATGTTTCTACCATTGATAAATTCTGTTTAATTGATCTAGAAATAACGATAAAGCGGTTTATTCATGAAAGATAACTTTTACAATAGGTTTGTCTTTGTCAATTAACTGGCGAAAAAAGAGATAGCAATATTTGTCGACAGTAGATATTAAGGCAATATTTTCTTGTATCACGCGATCGTTGTAAAAAATATGACATGACTAATGAGGAAATCGACAAAGAATGAGGACTTCCATTCATCCAGATTCTGTAAATGAAGTTTTACCTCAAAATGTACATAGGGTAACTTTCGCTATTGTCCTCCCTAGAATTCAAGCTCACGACTGCTGATACATAGCATAGGATATACAGTGTGAATTTGAAGAGGAACGACGAAGGAAAACATAGTGAGAAAACCTGCACACGCCTACGAAGAAATTCAAAGGTTGTGCGTGAAGTCGGCAAATTCGCACGGGGCCCGCGTAGACTAATAAGGCTTATACACCCTCTGAAGATGATGTGTCAAACGATTTGCCTCATATTTAGAGGATGTACTTTGTATCTAGAGTAAGTATTTATTTAAAAAAAATGGTTTTCATTTTCACCCTGTATACAGGAGGAGGGTGGCCTGTTAGATAACAATGGATTCATTAACGTAGTTACAATTATAGCGACCTTGTTAAATATAATAACCCAGTTTTGCCAGTTAACCGATTGAATAATAAGTACGAATCAATAAAATTCGCGTACCAATTGCATCAATTAACATTGTCATAAGCCAATTGATTGGGGATAAGCTTCTAATAAAGGGGAACATCTGTTGATCTTGAAACATGATGACCAATGATGATCAATTGACCGATGATTACCACTTTGACGGTTACATCAGTGGGATTAAGGGGCTGTTGATCTTTGATTGCTTCGACTTCATCATGTTTATTGAACGCCGCCAATTGTCATCGGAATTGGTGTTGAGTGTTCTGTGATGACTTTGGTGTAGTTAAGATTCATTGCCAATGTCTTTAGGCTTGGTGTCAAGACATTAGTGTTTCTAAGAATATATTTTACTTTTTCTTAGACATACAAAAGGACTATCATATCATATCATAACTGGATAGGAAGAAAAATAAAATTATTAAACGGAATATATTCTATAAATCAATATAAATATCCACTGACCGCAACGTTAGATGACGTTATGCCCCATATTAAGCGAGGAGCTTGTAGTGAGGCTATTAAATAACTTATAAACATACTTATGTACATTTTTTTTGTGCATGTATATATATTATACATAGACACACCCATACCATTACAAACAGACATGTTTATGCACACAAATGTTTTTACTGCCCGGGGATCTAACCTGGAACCCATAGTGTAGTACCTGACGTCTCGACCACAACACCACATAACACTATGGACTCACGACGTTCGAAATAAAATAGTTTTATTTTATTTATAAATTTTATAAAATTAACGGAATTGTGTGAATTCAGGTTATTTGTGATGAAAGAGTGAATTTTATTACCCGTTCTCTGCCTAAGCTGTCTCTGGCGACATCCGTAGGAGGTGGAGGGATCAGGTATTAAAATTATAATTTTCTACTTTCAGCAAATGGCGTTAACTCCAACATCGAGGTCGTACCATGAGTGGGTGGCTCCAAGCGTGCCCCTGTACTTCGAGGTGTATCTCTTCAACTGGACCAACGCTGAAAAATTCCCGGACGAAAAGCCTAACTTAGTGCAACTGGGTAATATATTTAAAGTTTTATTTTTGAGGGAAAATTTTACTTTTTATGCAAATAAAAACTGTAAATCTAGAAATATAGGTAAGTATTAAAATAATACTTACCCATATTTCGTCGGTGGCTCAATGGTGTGGACTGTCGCTTTGCTACCGGGAGGGCTGAGGTTCAAATCCCGACACGTACCAATGTGTTTTCGAATATTAGAAAATAAATGTACGTTATCCGACGCTTTTACGGTGAAGGAAAACATCGTGAGGAAACTTTCACGCACGCCTGCGAAGAGATTCGAAAGTTGTGTGTGAAGTCATCCAATCCGCACTGGGCCCGCGTGGACGACTAAGGCCTAATCATCCTATAAGGGTAGGCTCGTGCCCTTCGGTGGGGACGTTTAATGAGCTGATGATGATGATGATTAAAATTTCTATAAATTTAAATAAAATAAATTAGCCGTTATTGTTTTACTTGGCACCAACTTAAAAATTAAATTTTAATGAATTATTTACCCATTTCTATTTATTTATATCAATATAATAATCAGCCTAGTCAATACGGTTAAGATGGACAACCCTAGAAGAGACCAAAACTTGTACGATAATTCGACGTTGATTGACACTAATAAACAGTTATTGATCTTAAATTGATTTGCTTCGAATTGAAGCGTCAGTGGCAATTAAGAAGTTGTTGTATCCAAATATTCTGTTCAATTATTTACATGTTTTCGTTACAAATTAATATTTGTATTGTGATTTCTAAACCTATTTTTAATTACAATATCTTAGCTTGATACAGTACACACACATTAAGAAACACACTCACAGATAAACTCGCGTGTGCGTCTGTATTAATTCAACATCAGCTCATTAAACGTTCCCACCAATTCGCACGAGCCTACCCGTAAAGGGTATATGGGCCTTAGTCGTCCACGCGGGCCCAGTGCGGATTGGCCGACATCACGCACAACCTTTGAATCTCTTCGCAGGAGTGCGCAGGTTTCCTCACGATGTTTTCTTTCACCGTAAGAGCGTCGGATAATGATAATTTAATTTCGTAAATTCGAAAACACATTGATACGTGGCTCGATTTGAACCTGCACCCTCCAGATTAGAAGGCAATAGTCCACACTACTGAACCACCGACGCTCAACTTCACTAACATATTCGTAATAATTTCAGGTCCATACAGATTTCGAGAGTACCGGCGGCACGTCAACATCACATGGCATCCCCACAACGGCTCGGTGGGCTACCGCAACCTGAAGAGTTGGCACTTCGACCCCACCAGCAACGGGTCTCTTACTGACAACATCACCACGCTCAATGTCATTGCTGCCGTGAGTATTTAGGTACCAATATATTAGGCAGGCTCCCTGCAACGCCCTAAGCTGAAGTTCGCATCCCACTTTGGCACACCCTGAGGCTTGTTGCTTAAAATATTTAGGGATGATACCCATCTGCGCTCGCCACTTGCCCGGTGAAGTTGTAAAGGCTTCCTGCGACCAACAGCGAATAGTCATTCAACAAAAAAAAGTCTCTTGGATTTTAATAAGAAGTTAAATGTAGGTACGCTATTCTCTTCAAACTGTGACAGTTTACTGCTCAACATAAATAACCTCAATTTTGCTCCATATATCCCGGTCCTACGCTTTCTTAATCCAGCATCTTTTACAAGTCGTCGGACTATCGGGCCGGGGACACCCTACTCTGCGATTGACAAGACGCGGTCTTCACTCCAGAACGTCTGCTCCAACGGCTTTCGGTACTGAGACATATATGACTGGCTCAATAACACCTCAACTTCCTGATTCTGATTTAGTGCATGCGCACCTGATGACATATGATGAATAAATGCAAAAACTGTAGATTCCTATTTTCCGTAAACACTACGCTAATCACCAAAGATGACAGATGTTAGATCTCTAGCTCATTTCAAATTTCGTGCTCCGGAGAGCATATGAAACTGTCACTCCCGGCTACTTTTATTTATTTAATTCTTAATTGTACACTGAAATACACAAAAAATAATTTTAAAAAAATAATTTGTTAGGATAATATTCGATTATACTCACCAGTCGGCACTGGGCCCACGTTTGTTCCCACCCAGACTCTCCATAGCCAAGTCTGTGTGGGACGGCTGGTCCCTGCAGTGGGACGTTACAGGCTGATGAGGATAACGAACTTAGCATAAGAGTCTTGATAATCATAGACATGTTTAAAAGAGTAAACACGAATTGGATTTTCTGTGGTTACCTAATAATATCATGTTATCATTCTATTGAATCTATATTAGAATACGCTGACGCTATGAAGGTCTCGTTAAAAGTAAGTCCGTCCCTTAGGATCAAACAATTTAATAGGACGGATTACGTATAACCCTTACAGAACTCAACCGTCGACAATGGGCAGATGTTTCGTAACAGTCTTTTTCAAATATTCTTTCAACAAAAGTTCTTGTTAATCCTTGGTTCAGTTGATTTACGAATACGTTAGTTAAGGTTGCTAACGTTCATGGTTGTTTTCCTTTTCATGTACTGAGTGGGTTCCAGACCAAACCCGCGCTTTGTTTATTGCGTTGTCTGTTGTTATTCTTCTTCGAGTAGGTAGTTTTAGGCTTGGTTCTTAAAATTTTAATGGCACAACCCTTTTGTGGATTGATGTCGTCATAAGCTCTTATTGGTGCAAAGCAAAAGCTCGTTATAAATATTGCAACATGCTTTTCGAATTTTAACCATTTCAATTCAATTTATTTATAGCTTCCAAAATTTTGTTCATACTATGTGTAAAAATGATGTAAAAAGTATAGATTTGTGATATGCTCACAAAACAATCGCGAAAAGTGTTCCAAATGCAGCGACAGCACACATACACATATTTCGAATGAGCGTACCAAACCAAACCTTAACAAAGAGCCTACAACTATATTCTCTTTGGCGATTCGTTTTTGAGGCACGGGTGTCGGTATCTACCTTTATATATACAGAATATCATTAGCTATTATTATTATAATTCGTTACTAACTTTAAATAATATAAATTAACAGTTTTTCTTTATCTTACTGTACAGATTATCGGTGAATAAACTAAGTGGTGCTTATCTTATTATTATTATTTCAGTCGGCAGTATACCGATCCAGGTTCTGGGGTTTTATCCAGCAGAAAGGTCTCTCCATGGGCCTAGCCATGTTCGGTCAGCATATTTCCGTATCCAAGACCGCCAAGGAACTGCTCTTTGATGGCTACGAGGATCCACTCCTCGACCTGGCGAAGAGTTTGCCCGCCAGCACCACTGGTGGTGCACCACCTGTTGACAGATTCGGATGGTTCTATGACGTAAGTAAAATTGTACGTATTTTTAAGTGTCATGATGATAATGAAGTCCTGGCCCGTTTCGGCTACAGCGAACTGAAGTTAATTTCAGAAATGGAATTTAGAACATTAAAAAAAACTGGAACGATAGCCAATTTTGTGTATAAAGGTGCAAGCGCACTTTAGGCAAGTCAAAAGATCCTTCAACAAAGTTATAGGAGCCTGATCCAGGTGGTCCGGAATTTAGTTCATTCCTCGTATCGCCCAGAATTTGGCGACGCTTTATGTTAAAAGTATTGACCCGAACCGCAATCAGGCAATTATTTTAAAGTACACTGAACTCCTAAAATTTAAATATTTATTCTTATATTTTTTTCGCAGAGAAATAATTCCCTCGACAATGATGGGTACATGGAAGTGACAACCGGTCAGACCAGGGGCTCGCTGCCTGGACAAATCATCAGATGGAACCAAGAGGGTCGATTACCCTTCTACGATGGTGAATGTTCCAGGGTAATTAATATCAACTTAGTAAAATATAATGCGTGTTACAAGAACCAGCCTAAAGCCTTCGGGATTCAAGCTCATTAAGTATAGAGGGCAATCAGTATGCCTGTACCTGGTGGTAATAAAATAATCACTATTATTTTCCGTCAACTTTGCTCTGCGCTCGTGACAAGCGGAGACGACAGATGTTAGGTCTATTATATTTCTCTGCCTGAAACAGAGCCCTGTTAACAAACAAGAGATGTTCCACACTTCTATTCCATCTATCTGAGTGCAGGCTAACCTTGATGACTCAGTATCAAGCCTACTACCACTACATTTCATCATCATCATCATCAGCTCATTAAACGTCCCCACCGAGGGGCACGAGCCTACTCGTATAGGGTGATTAGGCCTTAGTCGTCCACGCGGGCCCAGTGCGGATTGGACGACTTCACACACAACCTTTGAATCTCTTCGCAGGCGTGCATGATGGTTTCCTCACGATGTTTTCCTTCACCGTAAGGGCGTCGGATAACGTACATATATTTTCGAAAATTCGAAAACACATTGGTACGTGTCGGGATTTGAACCTCAGCCCTCCCGGTAGGAAGGCGACAGTCCACACCATTGAGCCACCGACGCTCTATACATTTACTATTCATATTATTTTTTTTCGCATAAATACAATTTAAAAGCTAGTAGAAGTTTTGTTGCCAATTGCAAATAATAAAGCCATAATATTATACCAGTAATTGGGTATTTGACACCACTAATCGTTGACGCACTTTTTATGAACTGTAAAAAGGAACGTTTCCATATATTTTGTATGAGATTATTGAAACGTGACGTCATTGCACAGTAACATCAATTGACCTAATATTTATTGGTTTCAGTGTATTTAAAAATACAATATTGCAAATAAACAAAAGTGATCAATGAAACGACATGTAAAATAAAGTGCACTTTTATGAAAATAAGGTTTGTTATTTTATTGGGAATGGTGGAGAATACCGAATTGTTATATTAATTGAAAAATTATAAAACAATAATATTTTATATCTCTTTTACGGATAAGATCAGAAATGATTTAATCCGTAAAAGAAATAAAGTTACCGACATAGCCCGCCGGGTAAGCAAGTTGACTTCAACTGCAAGACTGACAGCAGGGCTGGTCACGTACGTCGCAGAACCGACGGCCGTTGGAGCAGACGAGTTCTGGAGTGGAGACCTGCGATCATAGATAATACAGTTAAAAGGTTCCGATGGACCAACGACTTGCGAAAGGTCGCTTGTGTAGGCTGGATGAGAAAAAAGAATGGGGAGACCTATGTCCAGCAGTGGACTGCGATAGGTTGAATAGTAGTAATTATATATCAATAACAATGTTATCTATCAACACAGGCATAAAGAATGTGAATCTGTTTCAGCTATCAGGCAGTGTCGGTGAATTCCTCCCGCGCGACTTGGACCGGCAATCGAAGCTGACGATGTTCATCCCGGACTTGTGTCGTACCGTGTCCATGGACTACACGGCCAGCGGAGAGATCTCCGGCCTGGAGTACCACAAATACTCCATCGGCTCCAGCAGCTTTGACAATTGTGAGCAAGGTTCTAGGTCATTTTGGAGAAAAATACACACTGCCATAACGTTCCATCTCTAACTTTACACAAAAAGATTTTGAAAGTTTGCTATAATGTCTCGTAACGCCCAAGCCAACAAAAAACGCGTGTTTGAAGCACTATCTATGTGTATGTAGCGCTCAAAACAAGATAATGCGTGCTTATGTGTTCTCTACAGTTCAGTAGCGATCATCACACTTAATGCGTGATAAAGCTGACTCTAGCGGTTTGTAGCGCCCATAACATCAGAAAATAGGTGTTAAGTTACTGGTCTCGTTCTATACCGCTCAGTCATGGTCAGGCGTATTACTTATCATCAGGTGTACATTCTGACGGTCCTGTTCACTTCGTAACATAAAAAAAATAAGGTTATTGACTATATTTTGCAGTCTATATATAGCTTATTGACCATTTATGACATGATTTTGTAACAATAGTACCTAGCTTTTTTGTCCATAGCGTCCAATGATATTCTGTATACATAAAGGTAAATACGCCACCCGTGCCTCAAAAACGAACCGCCAAAGAGAATACAGTAGGCTCTTTGTTTAGGTAAATGTTCGCTCATTCGAAATATGTGTATGTGTGCTGTCGCGGCATTCGAGCATATCACGAATCTATACTTTTCATTGCTAGCGTCCCAGTCGTCAGACAACGCGTGCTTCTGTAACGGCGAGTGCCTATGGGGTGGTGTGATGAACATGTCGGCGTGCCGGTTCGGTTCGCCCTCGTTTATCTCGTTACCGCATTTCCTGCACGCGGACCCTCAGCTGGCTGAAGGGGTCACGGGCATGCAGCCCGATGAGGATAAACACTCATTCTACTTTTCAGTGGAGCCGGTGAGTAATTCATCAACAATAACATCCTTTTATGAGCGTCGGTGGCTCAGTGCTGTGGACTGTTGCCCTCCTATCGGGAGGACTGTGGTTCAAATCCCGCCACGTACTAATATGATTTCGAATTTTCGAAATAATATGTACGTTAGCCAACGCTCTCGGTGAAGTAAAACATCGTGAAGAAACCTGCGCACGCCTGCGAAGAGATTCAAAGGTTGTGTGTGAAGTCGTCTAACCCGAACTGGGCCCGCGTGGACGACTAAGGCCTAATGACCCTATAAAGGTAGGCTCGTGCTCCTCAGTGGGGACATTTAATGAGCTGATGATGAAACATAGCCTATACGTTGATTCAGGGTGTCAGCTATCTCTATACCAAATTTTATTACACACTCATCAACTTTCGCATTTAGAATATAAGTGTGATTATTTCAATTGTAAAATGAATATGGGAGTGCCAAGCTTCTACAGGAATGGGCCGGCTTGGCATAGTGATACCACGGTCTCACAGAAAACCCCCGTAAATAAAGTTACGAGATGTATTTATATTTCGTCGAGTCAGTGAGGTATTCGGTGGCCGAAAAATCCTCCTCCTCCTTCTTCGTATGTATTTTCCTCGTTCTCTTATGAAGTTTGGAACGCAAAATATTGTATCATTAGTCATTTTATTAATTTTTGCCCTTAACTTTCAGAGACTGGGCATCCCGCTGGACGTTGCAGCACGGTTCCAGCTAAACATTTACGTGGAACCAAATCCTAATGTCGCGTAAGTATTTTGTAGATTTATTTAGAATGTTATAATTTTCTAAAAAAACTATTCACGAGAACGTACACCAAGCAATCAGGAAAGGATTATTTAAATATAATAATTAACTAATGTAGTGTCTACTCTCAATCATAGTAGGTACAAATTGTAAATTGAAAAACCAAAAAAGGATAAAGTTAACGTGATTTCGTAAAAACAAGTTAAAAGGCACAAAAAAGCGGTTGCTTGGCAATTTTCTCGAAAATATATTGGTTCCAAAAGATGTTTACTTATATCACCGATGAGCTGCGACGACGATAATCTACAAATGCTATGAAAAACGTAATTTTGTACAAACCAGACTTCGGACTTTTCCTTGGAACAATGAATGTTTTCACGTATTGTCTTAAGCTTTCGCGATTGGTACACTTTCAAATAATATTAATTTCACGGAATGAATTGCGAGGTACATATTATTATTTATTACTAATCTCCCGACAATTCGGTGACTTTGCTTGCAGTTACTGTGATCACGTAAAGTCTGCTTCGAATTTATTGTTACTTCAATGAACATTTTATAATACGCCAATTCAAACCCTGAATCAAGGAAACAAGATATATAAATATTAATTTATAAATTTGATGACCCATTTGGTGTATTGGTTGAGACGTCGGCTCTTACACCAAGGGTTCCGGATTCGATCCCGGACAGTACAAACATTTGTGAGCATTTACATGTGTGTTTGTATTGGTTTGGGTGTTCTCTATGTATAATATGTATGTATTTACAAAAAAACGTATACATATAACATGTTTGTTAATCCGTTATTTAGTATCCATATTGGCTAATGCTTAGTTTGGGGCTAGATGATGCTGTGTGTATGTCAAAAAACAGAGAGAAGAAATCAATTTGTTAGAAACGCGTATTGTGTCACTTATATTAACCAAGATGATCTGTAGAAAGTATGTTTTGAGTGCAAGCATGTTGTTCAAAACAAGTTTTCTCAAAGCACCTTCGCGGGTATCCATCAACTCATTCACACCCAGTCGTTATCAGCCAATAAAACGAATCAAGAACTTGTTTTGAATTCAATTAACCCAATAAAATTTTCTTATTGCACTTTTTATCGATGAATATGTCGTATTGCCTGTGAATTTCGATCTGAATAAGGTTAACTTTGAATATCTGAACTAAATATGGATAACTAGTTTAAATACTGATTGATTTTTTTTAAGTTTATGTTTATTTTGGTTACTAAAGTAGATTTCTGAATTACTGCAATGTAGGTAAATGTAGATTTATACTAATTGTATGCGAAATCAGTAGGTTATTGACAAGAAACAAAAACAAACAGAACTTTTGATTTTCAGTAGATAGTCACAAGCGTAATGTTTCATAATAACGTATATAAGTATAATATAGCTTTCCAAACAAATATTAATATATAAATCCCGCTGACTGCCCGGAATCCAGACCTAATGAAAAATCTTTTGTTTGTGACGCTATAAGGCGTCTCTGGCGGTCGAAGGGTTTAAAACATTATTGCTATCATCAATAAAATTACTCGTATCATCGCTATTTCTCTTTCTCCCTTCAACCAAAGGCAGCCCACTGCTAAACATTATTTTTCCCTCTCCCTTTTCAACCTAGCGTAGTCGACTGCTGGACATAAGTCTCCTCTATTTTGTAACGGGTATCCCGATCTTCCTCATCCGGTCTCCACCTCTATTTTTCTGAAGCCAATTTGTCGTCCCCTCAGAAATAAAACAGAAGAATTAACACCTTTAAATTTGGCAGGTTATACGAGAACGTACCTCGCATGCTGTTCCCAGTGTTCTGGGTGCAGCAGAGAGTGGTGATTAGCGGTGACGTCATTCAGGAGCTGGCGGCAGTCCGCGGCATTCTGGACTGGGGAGCTGTCGTATGCGCAGGCGCAGCTTTCGCCTTTGCAACCATTGCGGCGCTCGCCACGTGTTACCCGAAACGGGCGTACAAACCTCCCGAGGTCGTCGACAAGAAAGATGACGAAATGAAACTGAACCCAGTGGATAAACATTAATGGTAACGACGATGGCCTAGGGATAACTGGACCTAATCATGCCAACCAGGGGTTGACAAGTGACAGTCGAGAAGAATATCGAATAGTATTATACTTTTAATTCTTAACCAAGCTCTGGAGAAGAAGACCACATTAATATGAACTTAAGTATACAGCAAAACCAAAAAAACACTGAAAGAATTACTGAATGCTAAAAGAATGCGGATAAGTGACAATCAAAATGTATATCGATTAGCATTTTTCTTTTTAAAATCTTAACCAAGCTATGGACAATTAGACTACAATATGAACTTTAGCGCACAGCAATGAAGTCGGACTAATTAAAATTTTGGCAATACTATGCACGGAAAAGGGGTACTTTGCCTGGAAAAAAGCGTTCTGGGTGTCGTGAGACAGCTAGTGAAATTACTAGATGCTGTCATTATAAATCAAGCTAGCAAGTGGTATGTGTTCTAGTTTGGAAACACGACTTGTATATAGTAAGCCATATAATGCGCTATGTGGTCAGCGATTGCAAACTTTTTCATAAAAAAGCTAAAGAAGTGACGTAGGCAAATTATTAATTTAAAGAAACCTCTTGTGTACTTTATGAAGGTATCTTTAATTTTATTTGTATTATACGAGTATATTACGTATTGTATTGTTACATTGGTAATGTCTCACGATTGGATGTCAAGTTTATGTGCCATAATATTATGTTTAAAGAATTAATTAGTTATCTAGTTAATGGAATAGATATATTTTTAATTTTATCAAGACTATGAGGTAAGTTGGTAATGTTTTTTGCGAATAAATTGTTACTCGTATTACTGACTTATTTATTACTTACTAAAGCGCCTTTTTTATTTTTTCTATACTATAAGGATTATAATATTATGTATTTTTTACGAACTACGAATAAAACCAATTTTACAACATAATTTATCAATATGTAGATTTCTCTAGTATCGAATCATATATTTTTTCTACTTATGATAAAGACCGTTTACATGCAAATTATGAAAGTATGTATGTCGTATTTAATTTAAGTGCTTCGTGGATTGGTAACTAGTTTAATTAAATAGTTATATTTTTATGTATAACTATAACTCTTATATTATCTGTTAAAATCAACAATGTTACATTATTTCTTATTTAATTACAATTATTATAAGTTAAGTAATAATATTCTGTGATATTTCACCTTTCCATCGATTTATTAGAGAATTTTATTTTTAAGGATATTTTGACATTTTATATTAACTGGAAAGTGGACGTGCCTCATGTTAAGGGTATGAAATAGGAAGGTACGAATACAAAATATACGTAGATATGTAGCTATTACTAGTTGCAAGCGTGATGTGAAATATAGTAGTAGGTACGTAAACTAACTAATAATCTAAAGATATGTTTAGGTACCTAAACTCAATCCACCATATTCTTAGTCTCTATGGTGTATTAATTTATATACATTCCTTTTAATATATTTATGAAAATATCTGCTCGAATTCTGTTGTTGTGTCGATATGTCGTCAAATGAATGAATGAAAATGATAATATTTCTTTATTTTAAAAGTAACTCATAGAATATCGGTATTAATATGAATATTGTGTGCGATACGTAACTTCGAAAAGTGTAACCCCGAATTATGCAAAATTGATTTATTATTATTATCACATAGCAACGAATGTACGCCACTATGAAAAACGTTATATACCGAAACCCGAATTGCACATCCCCAAAAATAATGATGGACAAAAATCTTGCGATTAGTGTTGGGTGGTGGATTTTATAACATTTTACAAGAAAGCTAAATTCAAATGGCTTTTTCCTTTATCGTTACACTAGGTTTTCTGATTGTTATCATAAATGTTTCAAAATGATCCTTTTGGTTATTTTTATATATCATTTAAGGATCATATTCTGATTTATACTGTATATAATTTTCATGACAATAAACTCATTAAACAACTAAATCTATTTTAAGATGTCATTCGTCGTTTTAGTTGTTAAGTTTTGTAAAATGTATGTTATACACGAGGAAACAATAAAATGACGTATTTTCATTAAATGCATTTTTAATTCTTATAGGTATAATATGTTTGTATTTCCAAAAAAATATATAGGTAAGTATGTTTATCCGTTGTTTAGTACCCATGATACAGGCTTCACGCTGAACTTGGAGCTAAATGTCATGATTTTTATTTAATAAGTGCTATAGTTCACTGAATTACATACCGATGTAAAATATAATATTTATTCAAGTATTTTGTTCTTTTTTTTTAGTAAAAATATATGTATCAATATTGACATCACATATATTATTTGTTTTCCTATTTTTCTTGCCCACTACCTTACTTATTTTTCGTCTTCTTTATCCTAAGGTTGCCTGGAAGAGATCGCTTGTAGCGATAAGGCCGCCTTTGCCCACTGTATTGGTTTTTGTTTGTATTTAATTAATTGTGAGCAATGAAGAGTCTATCTATCTAAGTAATTTGAAAATAGGTTCTAGTAAAAGCACAAAGTAGGTATAAGCACATGCAAAAGAGTAGGCAAAGATCACATTATCCCATTATGTTGCATTTGTCAATATTATTGGTTCCCTTTACGATAAATCATAACATTGTACCTCAAAAATCAAACAGCCTTAACGTTGCTCTCCAAGGCAAAGTTATTTCACAAAGGATGGCTTTAGGTCGTAATTAACATCGCGGGCTCAATGAATTGGTGAGTGTTAACGCATAGGTACCATCCACAGACATCCGAATATACAATTAGACTGGACAAGCCGCCAAGTTTATAGGCAGTCCCAGTGTCGCAATTTCTTTTCGGTTATTACCTGTGAAAAGTTATTATATTTCTTGGGAAATTTACTGATTCATTGCGATAATGGCATGTTACAATTGCACAGGATGGCATTTTGGGAAAAAACGGTAATTCCTTCTAATATTCGTGCGTCTTGACTCGTCTCACAGAGCATAAACTGGCAGCCAGTGTATGCTCGTTGAGCTTACATCTGTCGCACTTAAAAACGCGGCTTGCCCCATCTCCTGTATTGGGAAATCTGTGGTACCATCCTAAGATAGTAGGTAGAGCCAACGGATTCGCGGGCCTCTCGCCTTTTGGAAAGACGGATGGACACACTAAATTACCTAAGGGTTATATTTTACAAAGTAGCAACTAAGATGTTTAGTACCCTTTATGAAGTTGAAAGAATTCTTTTAATAGTTCGTTAATAGGCTAGATATTCTAGAATTTTTGAGAACAACAAACTGAATTAAGTTTAAGCTGGTCAAAACTTGCGCCGATTAGGAAAGGTATATATAAACTTCAAAAGAAGACGGATCTCTCCACTGAATTCCTTTGTTTTATTAACGCTGTAGAAGTATCATCCAATTCAGTTATAAATTCCATCATCGAGAATGTCTTCGGTTTATACAATCGTGAAGGACCTTCGAGATGCAACCGCAGCACGCGGCTTGTAAAAATAGCTCTGCAAGGTCGGTGGGGAGTGCAACGGTGCAGTGGTAAGTAATAAATTGGTTCTTGATTGATTCAATCATGAGGAAGAAGGTTCTGATTGAATAAAGAAAAATCTAAAAGGAACAACCATTCGGTGTGTAGGCACAAAATAACTACAAATCACGGTTTTGAAGCGCCAGCATATTTTAAAGGTTTCACCACTACTTTTTTTAGGTAAGTCTCCTTGTTCAGTTTCAAAAAATCTTGAAACCGTTCTGTTGCACAACAATTCATGGATCAAATGACATTTGGGCGAAAAGTTAATTGGCTAAAGATTCTGTTAGTCAAAAGTTCACTGGCGTAGGTACCGTATAGTTGGCGAATAGTTCATTGGTGAAACATGTTTTGGGCTTAACGATACTGGGGTGCCCACCCCAGTACCAGCTTCTTCTAACTTGACCGCATTTGAAGAAATGCGGCTGGAATCATCAATGGTCAGGTTCTTTTGATCTAATTAAGCCTTTGGGTCTGCGAAGATATATGGCTTCACTCTACATTCTCTACCAAATATAACACACACAGTTATTTGGGCTGAAAAAGAATATTATGGCTACGCATTCTATATTGCTCTGTCAATTCTATCCTGCGCCCGGAAAATCAACTGGCAAGGAAGTGCCATTAAAACTACCTCTGCGAAAATTACATATACCTAGGTATTATTTGTATGTAAGTAGGCAGTTATCTAAATATGAACATCGGTCTCGTAAAAATCAATTTACTCCTGTCAATAGCTTCTGGAATGTTACGAGTATATCTTTTCATCGTCTTACGCTGTTTTTTCAAAGAATTGATTTGTTCCTTGTTTAAAAGAAACTAGGTCCAATAAATAGGTTTATATTAACCAATAAACTCACTAATGTTGTTGCTGTATTTTGAATTATTTTGAAATAACCAATAAAGACATTGAGCTCTATCTGCTGCAAAGCAATTCCTGAGTAGTTCGCCATTAATCTAGATCTAGTCAGTAATCTAGACATAACGACCGGGTCAAGTGTAGTTATCTAGCATACGTTGGTCAAACGGACGATTCCATTACAGCAATTTGCATTTTGGACACGTGAGGCGATCCGATGAATATATATGAATAGATGCATTCACAGCTTTATCAGGATTGAATATGGTTGAAAATTGAGGTTTGATTAATGGTTCCGTTACGATGTGGGTTGTACCCCAACAGACGCTACACGTGATGGGGCGAATATCGAAAATATTTTCTAGTTATTTTGAAATTGTTCTATTCTGAAGAATATCTTACAATCTTGAAAAAAAATTAGTCCTTACCAATATGTATACGTATTTATGTAGGTATTAACTAGACAACTTACAAATATTCGTTTTACTTCCTTTCATTTGATGTGCGAGAAAAATTTCAAACTTCATTAAAAGTCACTTCAACTGTTTTTCAGCAGCCTGTGCTCCGAGGATATAAAATCTTTGGAGAGTATAAAGAATTTAGATAGTCTTTACAATATTATTAACTTTTGAAGCTTCATATATAAAATATCTTGGCGGATTACAAGCAACTCCATTTTATAAGGTCTCTCTCAATTTACCCAGATACGAACAACGTTTTAATCGATTTACAAACAAAACACGAGGGGACTAACTAACTATTCGGACTGAATTTAGTCCGCAAAAAAATTAATACTAGGGTCACCAAGCTATCGTTTTTCGTTGGATATGTTTAAATATGAAATGCAATATGAAATGATCACTAGCTCAGTTCACTATGTATAAAAATATATAAGTCAACTTGGCTCCAAATCTTAAAGATAATTATTTTGGAGCATTGGTTTAATATGTTTTAAGGCACTGGACCAGGCATGATGGTTAGAGGTCCAAGAGTCCACGAGGAAACCGTCACAGTGCGTCATTAATGTTTTAATATATCTACCTAAGTTTAGATTAAGAGCTAACTTACCTTTGTATCTCATCTCAGAAAGTACACTGCCAAATCATACACATGTTTTATAGTTTACGTATTTACGTAAACTATAAAAATGACATCTGCTGATACCAGGTGAATACACCACAGTTCCAGAGATCGTCCCGTGATAATGATTGAACTGTTATGCTTTTTTGTGTTTGTGTCTTCCAGTAGACATCATTGTAGCTTTTGAAAATAATAGGTATAGTAAAATAAATAAATAACCCAGCATTTGTAGTCTTTGACGATAGGCGCAGCGCAGTGTTGTTGACAGTAACTGTTTTATCTTGGGCAGGCGTAGGCATTCCTCATTATGATATGAGCGATTTTATTGTTACGTTAGAAAAAAACAATATCCACGATTTACATATATAACTCTATACGGGATTTGTGTCAATTTAACGAGTTGGTGATGGACTCTGCTAGTAGTCGTGGCATCCCATCAATACAATAGGTTCCTTAGATATTTTTCTAATCAATCTTTTGTTACTAATTGTCCTCATAAAATAATTACAGATGTCAAAATTTGTTTAAAAAATTCGCGAATGAACTCATTTAATTTATATTAAGGCACTTAATTTATAATTAAAATATAATTTAATTATTAATTATATATTTAATTTATATTAAATGAGTTAATTCGTGTTATTATTTATTATGAGTAAAGTACATTTAAATGAACACACTACTCGTATACACCTAGAATTAAATTAGGAATTTCTACTTAATACGACCATGATTTCATGAGTGAGAGTGCATATAGTTTAAGAAAGATAGCCAGCATAGTAGTTTAGTCTTACATATTTTTAAATTAAAATCTTGTTAGAAAAAAATGTGTGATATGCAATTCATTATTCACTTCGTATATTTGGAAACTGTGTTTACCTTATCATTATCTTTTTTGGGAAATTCCTAGATTAGGTACAATTAAAAATGTTTGTTGATTTTTTTTGTTTTTTTTTCATTGGGGACCAGTGGTAGGTTTGGTTATAATGGATGGATCTCAGTGCGTTGTACTCAGCTGGTTTCCAGGAACTTGAGGCGTTGTCTGCTCTGGGGTTACCTTAGGACCAGTTTCGTGCTCAGAGTGTGCTTATGATCTTATTTGAACATCTATAATATCATATCTATTTCTTTTGATATGGGTTAAACAAAATACTTGATACAGCTATATTCATCATAAAGATACTTGCACTTGTGAAATTGTCTTCTTGCATTGGTAAGTACTGATTGGGTAATCTTTCCAAAGATTATGTCAAAAGGTATCTTTATCATTCGTTTATCAATCCTACATATTTTCACAACAGGTTTATTTTTATTTGAACATTTTTGTTGAGCTACTTTGTATCTGCGTAAGTAAAGAAATTAGTGTTGGTGTAACACAGGGAAGTGCTATAGGTCCTGTTTTCTTAAGTTAATTCCTCTATTTCTGAGAGAGTTTTTTTGTAGCAAAATCAGGTACGAATGTTATAAATTAATCATTCTTTAATCACTCTCAGTTTCAGCTTTTGGAAAAAAAGTCATAATGATGATGATGTTCTTTAAATAAAGTCAAGTAAATCCAGGCGATACTGGTAGCATCGGCTAACGAGTGTGACGTCTTTGACCACTTCCAGTGCGAGTCCTTGCCACAAATCACGTCGTCCGACTTGGTCAATTGGGTAATTTGCCAATCAGCAGGTGGTGTTCGGCGCACTGGACCGCCGGCCGTGACAGACCTAGGACATAACGATGCCACACTGTTGATTGTCTGCACCAACTATCATGACGTGGATTACGCTGTTCGTGACTGTGGCAGGTCGGTATACACAATTATCACCATCAACGTCCGCTTCACGTCACAATGAGTGCCGAAATCGATCATTATTTTCGTTAACAAAGGCATTATATTGTACCCATTGTCTTATCAGCATCTTTTAAATCATCATTGCCAATGACTGTGATAATAACTTGATATTTCTTTTCAGTTTTTTATACTAATGTTCATATTAAAATTGAACAAATCAATCACACTTTTTACGGCTTACTACTCTAGTATGCGATGTCACTTTATACGTAAATTTTTAAATGTGAAGCTGCACTTTTGAATTGCATTTATCTATTTCCTCTAATAAGTTTTTAAACGATTGTCTTCCTTAGTATGAGTAAGTAATACTCTGGTAAAAAATCTTACCAAAATGATCAAAAGCTTTCTACACAAAAACAACAACTGTTTTTTTAAACACCATGCAGTACCAACATAAATAGTCATGTTTCACATATTTAATTTATTGCGCCAAAGTACTTGGTATCTAAAATTTCCATTAATACTTTATTTGGATGAATAAAGTATTAATCTGCAACTAAGTACACTAAAAGTTTGGGGTTACTTAAACGTGCATTATGAATATTCTGAAACACGAGAATACCTGTTCCTTCATTATTTCATATTTTCTGTACTGCAATATATTATATTAATTTAGGGCTCGATGACGCTGTGTTTTTTTATGTATTTATTTTATAAAGATTCATCTCAATTTTGTCTTATCAAATACAGTTCTGTGCGAGATTGCTGTTGAAAAGTAACAAGGCGGTCAAATAATCAAGATGCCAACAACATAAAAACTGTTGTTGCCAAAATTAAATTATTACGCTTTGAAAGAAATAATGTAATAAAAACATTTCTTAAATCACACTTTGCCATTAAAAACGATACATTGTGTGAGAAGCTATAAATAGGAGTAATGATTAAAAACAAAGTAGAAGAAAATAAAAATAAAAAAGGGGTCAAAGGGATTCCTGTCTAAGTTTTGTTTACCTATTTACTATTTATTTTGTACGGTATGAACTCATATTAACGAAAGTTTAAAGCCCGCAAAATCAGATAGCGCTTAAATAAAAAACATATTAGTTTTTATTTCGGGTTTTGCTATGAATCATGATCGTAAAAAAAATATTTTAATCTTACATGTAAGATTACTTACAAGGCCTTTTAATTATTTATCATTATTTTAAATTGAATATTCCTTAATCTTGGATTACTTTGATTTCCTATTCATTTAAAATTCTTATATTGTCTCATTTATTAACATTGTTTTAATTTAAACATTTTAAATACTTGATATCCATTCATTTAAAATTTGTCTAATTTTACATGCGAAATATTATTAACATTTGACAACAAGACAAGTTTCATTTGAATACAACTAGCGCCAGTGTCAAAAGCGTCAAGTAAGGCTCTATTTTGTTCTCGTTCACTTGTTTGAGTTAATTTCATTTAATAGAAAATATGTCGGATTCAGAATGTAAGTGGGAAAATACTTATAATCTTAGTATGTAATACAAGACACAGTAATGTTAAAACTCATGATATCGCAAATTAATAAAAACAAAGTTTCGATTGAGATAAATTTTAAATTAAGGTTATCAATTCACTTTCACTTCAGTCAGTGTCAAAGAGTATATAAAGTGCGAGTGTGTCACTGTCACATACTTGGTTAGATTTTTTTTATACATTCCATTTGAAACAGGCTAAAGTCATAGATAATGCTGCCTCGTCATAGTTAATTATTACATAAAATTATTGATAAAATAGGTGATGAGAAATGATGACCGATATGCATGATAGGTGAATTCCCTCTCTTAACTATAAATTTCAGTAGCGATGTGTGATTTTACTGATACCTTATACGCGGACATCTTAAGAGAAGTCAAAGTATCGTTGTACTGTTTGTTTCATTTGCCAACACTCGCGCTTGTTACGAAAACTTTATGGTTTATAATCCACCATATTAACACAATAAAATTAGAATAAACACAAATTTTAATAAATAAAACAAAAGTAACGACACCACAATTCACACTTTACTTTCTAGCCAGGAAGTCTTTCACCTTGGTTAGAATTATCGGCCGCCACGATTCAAACTGTGCTTAGTGCTGTGGTCATTAGGATAAGATAATTTAATGTACAAACTTTCATTCTGGAAATAAAACATTATTATTATTATTTGTTTATCTTTATATATGTAGCTTTGGTAGGTGCTTTAAGTCGAACGATTAAATAGGAAGACGGGTTTATTGAACATATAGTTATTGAAATGTTATTTTTGCTATATTTAAATTTGAATAACGTTAATTGAATCTGTTATAGTCACTTTTGTGAGCTGCGAGGAGGACCCTATGAAGAACTTGACTACAGTGACTTGGCCCATGCTTAATAACAAGACATATCTCGAGTCAGCATTAAAAAGTAAGTTTTCTGGGACAGTATTTTTATACATCGATTCAATTTCTTTTGAGGTTTAGACTCGCTGTGTATGTGTTAACTCATGGCACTTACAGATGGCATTACTTTGCTTAAGAAGAACCTATTATGGTCAACTAACCTAGATATGAATCGCTTTTATGTTTTTTTTTTCATAGAGGTTTGTCTAAAATTTTAAGTACTCACACATTTTTTTAAACAATTTTTTTGCTTGAATCACTTTATTTAATAAATCAAATAATTGCTAGCATGGACACGTGTGGTTATATTGGTCTGGGTGTGTTCTAAATAATTTATGTAAATTGAGCCAACTATAATTATTATATTTAGGTATATTATGCTTGTTTACCTAATTCAAGTTTATCTCTTTGTGTGAAGCTAGATGGCGCTGTGCAACCTCAGAATATTTATTTGTAACAGATCTTCTGCTGTTATGTTTTACAATTAACTATCGCACTCGTCGGTTTTTATAGAACATGGAATCCGATAAATATTAAATTAAAATATAAAAAGTCGAAATAAGTACCTACGTGTAGGAATAACTTAAGTACACAAAATAGTAGTTAAATATATTCTTCAATAAATTTAACGTATTAAAAATCTAGTTTTTAACCTTCAACCCATTTACTATTATCTATTGTTTTATTGCAATTATGCTTATTATACGCAATAAAGTAATAATAAAAGGGTTGGCATAGGATTTGGGAGTAAATATTTTATACATATATAGATAAATTGACCCACATGAAATGACGAATATTAAAATATATTGAATACATTCGCTTGTATGATATACATTCTATACGAAATACCACAGTTGTAATGTACCTATTGTACTGATCCATCAAACATAGGATTACCAGAAAACAACAATAAAAGCATTTTTAATAATTCGCTATGCAGTAGCAAATCCAGACAGTAATGAGATTCATTACATTAAGTGCAGTGAGCCCAGCTAGACCAATAAATAAACTGGTCATCTCACATTCTTTACTTATAGATAGGGCTGTCAAAGTTCAATGTCTTTTAAATACAATTCCTTTCATACTTTTCTGACGTAATATTTAATTTGTTTAATATATGTACTTGTTGTATGTGTAAGTAGCAGTAATTTATAAAAAACGTAAACCGTAGTATTAATTGCAAAATTAAAACTTATCACGTATAGGTACCTTAAGTCATCAGGGAGATCTACTTCAAAGTGAACTGTCTAGTGATATGAAGAAGTACCATTATATAACATTTCTAAAAACCTCTTAAAGTATCGAGTGGCTCTTCTTTAATTTTTATTACAATTAAATATTGCATACAAATTATTCCTAACAAAACACCTACCATCATTATCAGCTCATTAAACGTCCTCACCGAGGGGAAAGAGCCTATCAGTAAAGGGTGTTTTAGGCTTTAGTCGTCCACGCGGGACTAGTACGGGTTAGTCGACTTCACGCACAACTTTTGAATCTCTTTGCAGGCGTACGCAGGTTTCTCACAATGTTTTCCTTCACCGTAAGAGTGTCGGAAAACGTAATTAATTTCGAAAACACATTGGTACGGGCGGACGCATGTATATTTTACGTTAAATAGACAAGGTAACATTTTCGTCTAAGTAACAAATAGTTATTAAAGACACCTATTTATAAGGATAGCTTTTACATTACTCGTATTTCAAATGTTTTATTTTATTTATAAAGGTATATTTTAATAGCATAAAGTAATTAAATTTTAATTACGTAGAAAATGTATCGTCGAGTTAATCCGGAAATATTCCATCTTTATTTTGATTAACAGAAGAAGCAACCCTAATCGTAACTACTGTGGCTCTATTACATGCTTATTGAAATGACCATAAAACACATCCATCTCTATCAACCGTGGGTGGCAAGAAAGAGACGGAAACAATCTTTCCAGGGAGAACAATAAAATTTCACATAATGCATCGGAAATAACATATGGTAATTGGTATTAGGCACAAGATGAAAGCGTTTGGAATCAAAGTATATGACTTTTCTTATGCAATAAGTAGGTTGGTTTTTTTGGTTAAAGTAATAATTTACATTGCGTTAGCCCTTTTATGGCTTGCCTTTGGGCAATTTAACGATCACAGTTAGGCAACAGGCGAAATCTTCACTTACTGTAAGGTAGACGATATATTTTTTGTTACAAAGTGTACAGAAATGTCAAGACGCTCACCTGATGGTAAGTGAAACGCCTGACCATGACAGAGCTACTTTAGACAATTATTATTCTCCATCAACGTCGCAATGCGCCCGACATATGTTAGGTCTTATACCCGGCAATTTTATTAGCTGCAGTGCCCGAATCACAGAAGTGCAAATTACTTCTATTTGGCGGTACGATACCTGGCACTGAGGTGGTGCCTACCTGGACGCCTCAGAACCGCGTCTAATCAGTCAACTTATAAAAGACAACTTTTAGTAAGACTTCAAGATTGATGGTATTTTATATCATCATCATCAGCTCATTAAACGTCCCCACCGAGGGGCACGAGCCTACCCGTATAGGGTGATTAGCCTTAGTCGTCCACGCGGCCCAGTGCGGATTGGACGACTTCACGCACAACCTTTGAATCTCTTCGCAGGCGTGCATGAAGGTTTCCTCACGATGTTTTCCTTCACCGTAAGAGCGTCGGATAACGTACATATCTTCGAAAATTCGAAAACACATTGGTACGTGTCGTGATTTGAACCACAGCCCTCCTTGTAGGAAGGCGACAGTCCCACTATTGAGCCACCGACGCTCTTATATATAATATAAACAAAGTAAGTGTATTTTCACACTAAACACGCATGTCGTGGCAACCTGTAATTGAATCTGCACTAAGCATGTTATATCTTACTTTAGGTTATTGTATTATAGATTAAATTAGTGTAAGATTTGTTGGTTGTTCATAATAAATAAATACCACCTAGTAAATTAGACCAATTTAGGGATCGGATGCAGCCTTAATTTTTTTCTTATGTTCTGATAGACTGACCTATTAGTTAACTTGATACCATACAAATATCTCAAAACTTGTCCAGTCTCTCCAGAAATAGTCGCTCGCCAACAGACGGAGTGCGGGCGCACGTTCCTAGAAACAACAATTAATAACAATTTGCGCCGAGATGGATTTAGGCTTCACACGTCTGAACGTTTGTGCTAATTGGTGTTATTTCATACTCTTGATGAGACTGAGTAGCTTAAGTATTTCTATGAGATCGTTGCCTGCCTAGTTCATTGATTGAAGCGAAAAAAACTTTTCACATACGGAAAAGCAATAAAAATTTGAATTGAATTGAAATTTATCGTAAGATTTTGTATACCTACTGGATGCACTTGTCAAAAGGACCACCAATGTTAAAAGACATTTTTTAAGGCTAATAAGGACAGACGACAACGCTTTCAATTTGATTTTAAATGGTGGAAGTGGATTGGAAGTTAGAGAAGTAGGTACCTTTGTCGGAACCGCGCCAAGTAGCGCACTAGCTCTGCCTACCCCCTTGGGACCAAGGCGTGAGCGTAATTTAATTCTTTTGTTTATGTACAGGTGATGTATCCATGCTGGAAGCGGATATTGTACTAGGCCATGTGGGAAGTAAAGATGGTCCTCCCATCCCTATAATGGCCCATCCGCCCGCAACCACATCCGACCTCAGCCTGTCAGAGTTCCTGAGCACGGTGGCGCAGTACAATAACGTCAACCCTAAACAGAAAGGCGTGAAATTGGACTTCAAGTCGATCGAAGCGTTTGAGAAAGCGCAGAACTTGATTGCGCCGTATAGCAAGCCGGAGGTAAGTTTGTTTATTTTTTTTATTATTTTCTTAGGATCGATGTGTAAATTTTAAGGCTGAGAGCCATCTGCGCTCGCCAATAATCGGTGAAACTGTAAAGGTCATCTGCGGCCAATAGCAGTAGACATTTCGAAAAAGAAAATCGTTTATTTTATTTCGCTTTTTGAGATAGCGAGCAAATGTGCAGACAGCTTATCAGATGGTAAATGACGCCGTCGCCCATGTACATTTGCAAAATTAGTAGCATACTGCAATTCATATGATACGATAAAAACAGATTTGTCGTCTGGTGTCAAAAAAGGGGACATTGCAGGCTGAATCATCAGAAAAGAAATGGGATTCCCTGCTTCGGGGGGAAAGTTAAGCCGTCGGTGCCGACTACAATTTTAGGATGGAAGTCGTTGACTGCCACCAATCCGCAGTGGTTTACGACTTAATCTCTCCGTAGCTATGCAATGATATGTGCGGAAAGGCCTGTGCCCTTCAGTTTGCCGTTATAGGCTGATCGCAGACGTCTCTAGTATTAGGAAATCTGTGAGGCTGATGATGATGATTGCAAACACGCCGATTAAATCAACCGAAATTTAGGTACTTCTTTTTTTACAACAGACACATTGAGATCACACCTAGGGTAAAACTAGGGTTTAAAGGAAAATATCATTTTAAGTGAAATCAACAAAGTTCAATGCCTTGTTTCTTAACCATTTTAATCGTTCACAATGAGAGATAACATTTTAGATGTGAGATTATCTACCCTGTACGTTTTCGTCGAGGGTTCCGTTTTAATTACATCAAGTTGCATCAAGGCTGCCTAATTGGTGGCAATCATACTGTCGGCACAATGCTTAGTCATCGACAAGCTTTTATTCCTTTAAACTTGAAATGTTAATTTAAGTCGCTCCTCCAGTAAATCGACTTTATTTTATTTAATGTTTCCAAAACCAAAATGTTGATGTGTTGACTGACTTTAATGATATAATAGCCATTAATTACCATTTTCGTTATCTTAGCAGCTGTTTTATGTTACTGAATAAGTGATATAGCTACCCATAAAGACGCGCAACTTCGAAGGAGGAAAGAGCAGAGGGGTAAAGCATGGACGACGTGGGCCACCGTCTACGGCCTCACAAGGGTCTCGGGCCTCGAAGGCTCGCATACACAAATTAGTTAACTAGTTTAGCAATAAATAATAAAAAAACCCACTAGCAAGTATCTGGCAATACTAAACTCTAGGTACACAAATTTTATGTGTGGAAGACCACGTATAAGGTGATCGGAGTTTAGTTTAGAGTACCTAAACATTATACCCCTACCATTTTATCCAATCCTTCAATATTTAGGTCCTTATGCTTTATCACACTCATATATAGGCAAAGTTTGTGAATGTATCTTTGTAACTTGTTAACGTCTAGACGGCTGAAGCGATTTGAATAAAATTTCATAGGGAGTAAGCTGACACCATGTTAAGTTTTATTGCGGGAAAATATGTTAAACTGTGGGTAACTCCGCGGGGCAATGCTGTCTATTATATCGCCGAAGATGGACGCAGCACCTTAGATCAAGCATGCGCAATATGCACATATGTGTGACGGGTGCATCTTCCGCGTATCATTATCAATTATAATCACGCGTGCGCTCTTGCACTGCAACTTATAAATTTATCTTTACAAGTACACTCGCGTGCAAGTAAATCGACTCAAGCCTCAAGTGCGCATAAAAAGTGATATAACTAAAAATGACTTATTTTACCTTTATATAATGTTTTACATAATTAAAGCCTAGTAATTAGGCCTTCAAATGGTAGCATAATATCAGTAATTTAATAAACACTTGTACTTAGAATGCAACTGAACGCAACCTCCCGTAAACTGCTCTGCGCTCTATTCACAACTTGCGCGACACAACCCCCTATAAAACCCCCTGTAATCGTTTTTTTCTTATCAGTCGCTCATTAGAACGTTGACCTGAACACATCTCTGCAAATTAAAGCCGTCATTTGAAGAAAATTATGGATACAACACTGAAGAAGCCGCTCAGTCGTTGCCTGTTGCAAGAAGGGTTGAACCAGCGAGAAGTCGCTCGTCGTTTGAATATGAGTCAGTCCGCTGTCTCGAGAGTATACAGAAGGTTTCAAGAGACTGGTGCCTTCACTCGGAGGCCTAATACCAGCCGACGCCGGTGCACCTCGGAGCGTGACGACCGGTTTTGGTCTCGACCTCTCTCCGAAATCGACACCTTACCGGCGTAGATGTGCAGCAGGAGCTACGTCAAGTTCGCGGGGTGACTGTCAGTCAGTGGACAGTTAGAAGAAGGTTGAAAGAAGCTAACCTTACTCCGAAAAGACCCGCTACAGGCCCGAAGTTGACCACAGCTCATCGTCAAGCACGCCTTCACTTTGCTCGAGAACATTTGGATTGGAGCATAGAGCAGCAGTGGCAGTCCTGTTCACAGATGAGACGAGGATGTGTCTCCATGGCAGCGACAGGAGAGGTCGGGTATACCGTCGTCCGGTGAACGGTTTTCACAGTGCTGCTTTGTGGAAACCGTTGCATATGGTGGCGGATCTTGCATGATGTGGGCTGGAATTTCCTTAGAAGGCAAAACGGACCTTGTTTTCGTTCCTGGGGGAGGCCGGGGAGGAGGTCTGACCAGTGATCGTTACATTGAAAATGTTCTACTGGATCAAGTTGTCCCTTATCAAGGCTTTATTGGGGAAAATTTCATCTTGATGCATGACAATGCCCGATGTCACACTGCTCGGGCCACACGTGATTTCCTGAACGAAGTTGGAATTCACACTATGCATTGGCCAGCGCTCAGCCCCGATTTAAATCCCATTGAGCACATATGGGACGAGCTCAAAAGGAAAGTTAGAGCGAGGAATCCAGCTCCGACAAACATCAATGAGCTCAAGACTGCGTTGGTAGAAGAGTGGGGTCGAATACCACAATCATCCATTAAAAAGTTGATAAGGTCGATGAAGAATCGCATGAGAGCAGTGATCAGAGCTAGAGGAGGGAATACCAAATATTGACACGAATAATTTTTTTATCTTACGCACATTTTGTTTCATTTAAACACAATAACCCCTATACTGTGAAATTGTATGAATTTT
Organism: Leucinodes orbonalis; assembly: GCA_019425675.1. NCBI lineage: Eukaryota > Metazoa > Arthropoda > Insecta > Lepidoptera > Crambidae > Leucinodes > Leucinodes orbonalis. Next base: position 222,475 of record PQWD01004565.1, read on the forward strand.
CAACATTTTTTACATTATCATTAGCATTAACCTTTTTTACTAAACTACTGAATCGATTTTCATGCAACTTACACATTTTAAAGCTCAATTACTAGGCTTTAATTATGTAAAACATTATATAGAGGTATAATAAGGCATTTTTTAGTTATATCACTTGTTATGCGTACTTGAGGCTTGAGTTGATTTACTTGCACGCGAGTATAGTTGCTGCGAACATTGATACGAATATTTTAAGGATTTAAACTTCATATGGGAGATTATAATAGAGAATAATGTTGCTGGCAAATATGTTAGTTTGATAGAATATTCTTTATTGTACAATTTCGAAGATAATTACCAATTTAAAGTACATTAACAATAAAAACATAAAAATTGTACTTTTTTGCGGCCTTATTGCTAATAAGCAAGCTCTTCCAGGCAACCTTACAGTTAAGAATCATTTTAAAACAGAATAGGAAGGCGGTTTAACTGCACAAAGTAAATAATTGAAATAAATTTTCAAATCAAAATAAAATTATACAAATAAACAACATATTAATATACATATTTACCTATGCTACCATAATATGATTAAATAAATACATAACAAAAATTAAAACAATAATGAGATGAAAATAAAAGAACAGAGCAACTATTTTAATGATAAATAGTGCGATGTTACCATACCTTTGAAAGCAGTTAGCTTTCCGGATAGTAACTGGCAAGGCATTCCACAGGCGAACTGCTTGGACAGTAAAAGACAATAAACGATCAAGATGCACAATTGCGAAGAAACATTAACCAAAAAATGGCCGAGCCGCACTACACATACCGCACTATACATAGGGTTAATGTTATAATTATAAAATACATTTAATTATTTAAATATTGACCTTAACGTGTCCCTGAAAGTGTACGAAATCTAATAGACCCAAGCACACTACTGTGTCATTACGACATGTGAAATTTAATTAAAACTCTGCCCAACAGACAGGCAGAGTTTTGCTGCGGACACTTTTGAGTGAAATCTCTCAAGTCAAGAAACTATTGCAAATATCGATCGTTGAATGGGTGGCTGAAAAACATTATCTCCCATTATCATTAAGTCCTCCGTGCTTCGGAAGGCACTTTAAGATTTCAGTCCAGGCTACTACCATAGTATAGTAGTCCTAACTTTCACCTATCCGTACTGGGCCCGCTTGGTAGATTAGCTCAACCAGCTTCCCATAGGCTGATAGAATAAATTATTGTCACCGTGTAGTAATTCAACAAAAAGAGATTAAATATAAATCGCGATCTTTTTAGGTGACATTCCCTCTGTGGTTGAACGCAGACATATTGCAGGACCGTGGAAGCCACCACACCAGTAGACCTGCAAAATTCCTTAAGCTCGCTTCGCAGCACAAGAGGGCAGTACTGTCCATCGGGTGGACGACGCGTTTAGAAGGGAACATCACTGAAGGAGAATATAGCAGGGAGCAGATTGGTACCATGCTTCGAATGATACACGAGAACCACGTTGATCAAACTGTGACCTTCCCGGTAAGTTCTTTTCTGTGTCTGTTGGCTGCAGATATCCTTTACAACTTCATCATTAAGTGGCGAGTGCAGATGGGTCTCAGCCAACCTTAAGCTTCTCGGATTAAGACTCGAACCTCGGCTTTGGCCGTTGTGGGAAGGACTAGGTACCCTGGTATGTTTGGGAAAAAAGCGACCGGTACGTGCCGGTAACGCGATTAGGCACAGTCGAACTACAGCGACTCGCGACCATGGCCTCGCTGGCGGTTTTTTTCTAATCTACCTGCGTTCAGCTGAAGGGGACATATAGTAAAATTATTAATATTATGATTCACCAGAAATTAGCATCTGCACTCTGATTCCTCATAGTCAAATGTGTGATTAGATGATCGACAGAGCGGAAACTCGATCGAGATGAGATCTCCTTTAGGAGGGGGGGGGGGGTATAGCGTGGGACGCCCAGCGGCCCATGGACTGTCGATTTGAGGAAAGTGGCTGGTGTTAGTTAGATGCAGGCTGCTCAGTTCCGTTGTGTTCAGCACTTATTGGAGGGCCCTTTGTTCACCAGTGGACGATGATGGACTGTGATTTCTTCTTCGGGATCACTGGTGTTTTATTGGAAACAGTTGCCACTTACGGCCACTCGCACCTAGACGATACTGCTGACTAATAAGAAATACAAAGAAAAAACAAATACTTGTATAACATTATTAATGTACGTAGGTTCTTTGAAAGTCATTTTGAGTTCATCATATTTTTCCATACAACCACTGGTTTCCTAAAGGTAAAGGTTATACTCCCTATACCACTTAAACCTTGAGCGATGCCCATTACATCATGTCCCCCACAAATAAGACTAAGTAAGACTTTGGAAGTCATTTTGAGTGCATCATATTTTATCACTTCACTAATATCTTAGGTGCGCGCGGCAATAGCTTCGAACAGCCAACCAGTAGTCCTGGATCTGCTTAGAGAGACGTCGTCTCTCAACTCCTCGATGACGGTGTGGTCAAGCGAAGGTGATACCGTGGAAGTTGACCGTCTCCGGGCACTGATCCTCACTGTGGGGCTAGAAAGGACGTACCTTGACGTACCCCATGAGCTGGCGGTGAGGCTCCATTTGCCTAAGAACTGAATTAAGTTTGTAGTTGGTTCTTTGAGATTTTTTCAGAGTACCCGTATAAAGGAATCCCATATTAGTACATTTTCTTTATAGTTAATTTTTGTCAGTGCTTGTTTAGAAGCTTTTAATAATGTATTTGTAGAATATGTTTAGGATGAAATAAGCATTATTGTTTTCTATATTAAGGTATATTAAAATAACGATAGTTATAAAATTGCCAATGTATCTTAAAAAATATATAAAATAAAGTGAAAATTAATCTTTTATGATTTAGAATAGCTTTCTTAAATAAAGTTTTTTCAGAAATGGTTTTTTAATTTGTATATTGGGAAATTAATTCTTTAAAGTAAACTATTAGCTATCTAGTGGGTGCTCTATTGCTAAAATCGTGTGTAGATACATTGTGCAATTATACATTAAAGAATCATTGGAAGAAATGTAGGTTTACGTAAATTATTGTTTGTTTATCACTTTTCTTATAATTTTTAGCAATATTAGTAAAAACATTTGTAGAATAAACTAAATTATATTTTAATTACGAATAACTCCTATTTTCTTTAGTTTTTTAAGCCATCTCTTGTGAATTTTATAAATTAAAGTTTTGTTTTCAAATAGTAACTAGTCGGTTTTTTTAAATAAATGTCTTTACGATAAAGTGTTTTTTTTTATAAAGGATGCGATAGCTTTCCAAAGTAGATATAGACTTTCTCAGCAATTAGTGGCTTGCAACTCCTTGTTATTGAAATTCTCATCGAGATGCGGCGAGCTTTATGATTTCTGTTCTGTGATTTGACGTGGGAGTTTGAACTCTGTGTGTTGGAGGTAAGGGTGGTAGGTGATGCAAATGTGGTTTGGTGCAAAGGGTGTCGACCTTAGACATATGGTGGGCATGTGCGATGCTTTGGTTCGCCATGAGCGATTGTCATTCATGATTTGTCGGCGAGAAGAGAGAGTAAGGGTGCGCAATATCCGCCTTTGTAGTTATGATTTTTGTATAACAGTGTGCTTGGGGTCAGTGGGGGTAATCTGTTTTTTTTTATATGTTATTAGTGTGCAGGATGGTCTGGACGTTCACCTGATGGTAAGTGATACGCCAGACCATGACAGAGCGGCATTAAAGGAGACCAACAACTGATAGACAGTTATTATCCTCCATCAATGCCGCACTGCGCCCGTCACCCAAGACAACAGATGTTAGGTCTTTTATACCCGGTTATTTCACTAGCTACAGAGAGAGCTAGCTGTAGAGTAAAATGGGTGAATAGGTAGGAATCATTTAAAATGTTGGCGACTTTCCGGGTAGTCTGGACGCACAGGGTATGAACTGCTTATATGCATGTATGAAGTACACACCAATGCCTGTTAGACTATACCAGAAACTTGTGCCAAAACTTGTCAACCAGTCCAGTCAACCACTAGTTTCCCAGAGGAATAGGTTTAGACCACAGACATCCGAATATGTTTAGACACTTTATACCTCTTTAGCCTTGAGCGAGGCCCATCTTATCACCCACAAATCGTAAGATCAAAGCGTATGTTGCTTATTTAAATATCATCTTATTTATTTAATTTAATTTCATCGTTTGTTGGTTACCCGCTTCTAAATTTCTAAGTATAAATAGGTCAATATTGAGTCATGCCTCAATTATCGCATTTAAAATTGACGTAATAGATTTACCTACCAAAACGGTCCGACCTACTTTTCCTGCAAAAACATTTTAAACGCATTGGATATTTTAATGTGAGCTTAATTTCGCAATACTTGTTCATCTCATCCATTTGGGTCGTAGCAGTTTATTTGGAGTGGCTGGGTGTTTATTTAAGTATAATCAGGTTGTTAAACTGTAAACTCGGCAATGGGTCGTCTAGGTAGGTACCACGCAGTGCAAGATATCCCGTGAAATAGAAGTGTTTTTCACTTCTGTGTTTCAGGATCCTCAGCCCGAAACACGCACTGTAGCTAATAAAATTACCGGGTATAAAAGACCTAACATTTGTTGTCTCGGGTGTTGGGCGCAGTGCCGCAATAATAATAAAAAATCATTTATTAAGTAACCAAGACTCATAAGTGTTAGTAAATAAAAAATGGTGTCAGTAAATGAATAACTGTTTACCAGTTGGTGGTCTCAATCAATGCCGCTTTGTAATGGTCAGACGTATCACTTACCATCAGGTGAGCGTCCCCAGCACAGATTTTCCTTAAAGCTCCAGCCCAGAACTTCCTGTACACTTTGTAACATTAAAAAAACCTATATACTCAGTATTTGTAATATCTAAAGAATCATCAATTAACAAAAAAAACTCTTTGGTATAATGAAGATGTCAACTTTATTCTTATTAAGTTACTACTAATGTATCAGACAGCCTATCACAGGTTGGTTGTAGTAACAGTCGTCTTTAAAATGTCTTTAAACCTATTAAAGGTAAAGCAAGTAACATAAAATAATTCATCAATCATCATCATCGTTTTTCAAGACCTACACATTGATACGTGTGGGTATGATATATATTTTTCTGAGTTCAAAACCTTATAGCGGTTCACAGGATATACATGTATTTAAAGTTTGAATAGTGTGGTGCTCATAGTTTCGGAGAAAAAAGGGTGTGACATACGGACGGACAGATAGACAGAAAGACAGATTTGACGAATCTATACGGGTTCCGTTTTTTGCCATTTGGCTACTGAACCCTTAAAAGGGGCCACAGCCTCAGGGGTGATGCTCAAAGACAAACTCAAACATGCATTAATTAAATAGTCTGTAAAAGATACTTCAAGAGATAATTTAATTTACTTAAATTTAGTTAGAAAGAGCGCTACATACGATAAATAGCGCCATCTTTTCTAACTCTTTTAAGTAGAGATCAACGTATGAGTCTCGTTTAAGAAAACGGGCCTTTATCTACCACAGGTTCGAAAAAGGTTAGAAACTTCCAAAAATAGGTTTTATTACAAAAACACTTTGTTGTCGTATTATTTATATAAAACCATATAATTTTGAAATCGACACTACCTGTCTCACTCTTCAATCTAATCCAAATCAAGTTTAGGGTACCACAAGGAAGCAGTTCCTTTCCACTTTCCAGTTATAATCAGGTGAGCCTTGAACATTCTTACTGAAATAGGAAGGTATGTGCCGTCCAAGAAATAATTACAATCTAAACTCGACGCTGAAATCACTTGAATAAGAAGGCAATTTGTGCGGTCCGCAAATGAACTTAACAATAGCTCAAGTTTTAATATTTTCACTTTGTTGGCACTTTCCCAGAAGAGGCAACAGTGTTGATTTGTTGACGTTCCTTAGAACTATTAACGTGAACAGGCGGGGCTTGTTCGGGACTTTCTCGGGAATACGTCTGGGGATCGGTTCATTGTAGGACATGGGGATAAAAACTTATCCGGAATCGGTAGTGAATAATGATTTAATTATTTGTCCAAGATGGCTGCCGCCATAAAATGGCGGTTTATATATTTTTGCACAAACCCTGTATGGGTGTCAAACGAAAGGCAAAATAGTATAATATTTATGTAATTTATTCGATACCGGTGTATTTATAAAGATACTCCTACATCTCGCTATCTTCACTACTCGGCTCAGAACAAGCTTAGGTTGTTAAAATCTGGCTTTGTACTACAAAAATGTATTCATCATCACTGCAGTTTAATATGTCCTATGCAAAAATCGATATATGAGTCGATCTATCAGATACTCGCCACATAAACCGAATCATCGGTAAATGTTTTGGGGTAAGTAAAAATGTACAATGAAGTACGAGTATAAAGCAGGTGAAGTGCAGCAGCAAGATTTAAGTTGGTATTGTTTTGTCTACAGAATCACAAACGATCGTAAACCGCCAACCGAATATTCCTTGCAGTTGGTGTTCCAGATTCATTTATACATCTATAAGTTTGCATTGAATTATCATACTTTTTAATTCTGGCGTGAATTAAAACTCGCACTATCTCTCTTGCATACAATAAATACCAATTCCGTTTATTTTCAAATGCACTATTGGAATCATTATTGTACCTCAACAGCATAATTTCCCCTCATTCGTTCTGTTTTATGGTAGATGTTAATTGGTAACATCGTTAGATAATTCATCCTACTATACTATTACCATTTAAAACCAATAACATTAAAGTTGTACCGGAATACCCAATTTACATTTGCATCGTCACTTAAATATCGTAATGTCAAGGAAATTAGTGGAATCGACACCCAGTTTTAATATTATGCATCATCATCATTAGCTCATTAAACTTCCCCACAGAGGGGCTCGAGCCTACCCGTAAAGGGTGTATAGGCCTAGTGTCAGCGGCCCAGTGCGGATTGGACAACTTCACGCACAGCCTTTGAATTTCTTCGCAGGTGTGCGCAGGTTTCCTCACGATGTTTTCCTTTACCGTAAGAGCGTCGGATAACGTACATATATTTTCGAAAATTCGAAAACACATTGGTACGTGGCGAGATTTGTACCTCACTCCTCCCGGCAGGAGGGCAACAGTCCTCACCACTGAGCCACCGACGCTCTAATATAATGCATGCGAATGCATAATTTATATATTCATAGCTTTGTGATTATCAACTTTAATTTATACCTCAAGCCGACAATCGATTATGAAATAGCGAATACTCACACTGTGTCATCTCTTCATGGCGCATGATATACGGCGGCATGTGACCTTTCATTTGAATTTACATACATTATACGTGTAACTGTTGTTTTGAAGCCTATGCCCTGTGGCTGTGCAAGATATGAATTATTGTGGCCTCAGTCAATGATGTAAAAAGTATAGATTCGTGATATGTTCACAAAAAAACTGAAAAGGGTGTTCCGAATACAGCGACAGCACACATACACATGTTTCGAATGAGAGTTCATTTGCCTAAACAAAGAGCCTAAAACTGTATTCTCTTTGGCAATTCGTTTTTGAGATACGGGTGGCGTATCTACCTTTATACATATGTACAGAATATCATTGGCTTCAGTGTTAAAATGAACGAGCCTACACGTATAGGGTGTATATTCCTTAGTCGTCCACGCGGGCCCAGTGCGGATTGGCCGACTTTACACACAACCTTTGAATCTTTATGCAGGCGCACGCAGGTTTTTCACGATGTTTTCCTTCACCGTAAGAGCGTCGGAATAACGAACATATAATTTCGAAAATTCGGAAATACATTGGTACGTGGCGGACTTCGAACCTCAGCCCTCCCGGTAGGAGGGCAGCAGTCCGCACAATTGACCGACGCTCTTAGAACCAACCTAATTCATCGCAACTAATGAGGTGGTCTGTCTGCCGCTTTTTAACTTCTGACATGATGAAAAATAACAAAAGACTCAGAGTTCAACAAAGAAAACGATCGGAAAGAAAACAAAAACGCAAAAGCTGATTAGTGTTGCGAATATGTCGACATTGTTGAGAAACTACTGTGAATCTCCAATAGGGTTAGTTTACAAGTTTTTTAGTCATTCATCGAAAAAGCTGCTTGAGTTCACTTTCAGTCCCTACAACCTCTTCCACTGCTTGACATATAGTTTACAAGTGCTTATTCTAATTCTTCTTCTTATTGAGTCGATATGGATTTTCAAGTTAAATGTGGTAATGTGAACAATATTGGGCCACTACAATCGCCCTATAATTTGCTATCCAGAGGTCCCGGAAACCGCACGAAGATGGACAGTTCGGGCAAGAGTAGTAGGTGTTCCATTGTCTGAGGGGCATCACAGTCGCACAGACTGCTTCTGGAAAATGCCCACCTTACCCGATTCTCACGACAATATTATTCTTATATCTTATCTTATTCTAATAATCATAAACCGAAACCGAATAATAAATTAAACTTTGGCTTTGATAAGTGTCAAATATCTTGGGCCTCTGCTTTCCTCCTATAGCATTTACCAACTACCCATTCGCAAGTTCGGAATGTGGCAGTCCTAAGCAATGCTTATCAAGACCTTATCAAGCGGCATATTTGTCACTTATCCAAATCAAAGATTAAAATCCATTTATTCGGTTTAGTTTAGTTTACAATAAGCACTTTTGCTTATCTAAACTCAGCATTCAGATCACGGATCCGGAGGCAGTGGCGTGCACTTCTTATATGGAAATAAGCAGTGCATAACATGTGCGTCCAGGCAACCCGAAAAATCACCCATCTTCCTCTACAGATTTGAAACCATAGGCGATCTGTTGTCATAAATAGCACTTAAATTGAAAAACATGTAAATTATTTATTTATAGGATAAGTATAACTCACTTTACCTAACTAATAATTGGATAACCTACTCATAAGCCCTGCACGCCAGTGTCCGGAGGTATAGCGGATACAATAAACCTAAAATTCATATCGATATAATGACCAATTCCGACAACCGCGTATACAACACTACCACGTGTCTCGGCTGTCGATACGCATTAGGGTCATTTAATAAAAGATTTACTGCAAGTTAAACACGTTTCCAAGTATAACACGAAATTATTTACCGAAAGCTCGATGTGGGTCGCGAGATTCAAATAAATCTGTAGGATCCGTAGGGATCACAAACATTTTCCTTTAATCTTTTATTTCTTTGACAGTTTAATGATAAGTGTTTTTAAGATGTACTTTCATATTTTAGGTTTATTGTTGTCACCTATATAATTACGTAGAATTATATTTGTAAATTATTATAATGTTAAGCGGCAACATATGGCGGCAGCACTCATTATCATCAGCTCCTTAAACGTCCCCATCGAGGGGCACCAGCCTACCTGTATAGGGTGTTTAGGCCTTAGTCGTCCATGCGGGCCTAGTGCGGGGTGGACAACTTTACGCCCAACCTTTGAATCTCGCAGGTTTCCTCACGATTTTTTCCTTCACAGTAAGAGCGTCGGATATAAAATTCGAAAACACGTTGATTGGTACGTGGCGGGATTTGATACTCAGCCCTCCCCGGTAGTAGGGAAACAGTCCACATCATTGAGCTACCGCACTTGCAGCAGCACTGGTACATATGAAAGCACTTTTAAAGTACAACTCACCAGTACAACAACAGATCACCAGCTTTTCTAAACTTGTCATTCAGTTTTCAGTAAAACCCCTGCTTATCCGTAAAAGTGTAACCTAACCTAGCTTCAAACTTTTGAATGTTTCAAACTTTTAATGAATTCGCTGTTCTTCCTTCCTTCTTTCCCTTCTCTCTTCTATCTTAAGGTTGGAGCCAGGATCTCTCGTGCACGGAATCATCTTTCATTTAAACCCACAACCACTCAATCATGCAGTGATCTGAATCAACCAGTACACCCCTAGTAGGCACTTCATATATTTTAATGCATTAAAATACTACGTCATTTTCAAGATGTGTCAAAGTCAAAGTCAAGACTTTTTGTAAGCCTAATTTGAAATAAATTATTTCAAATTAGGCTAACAAAAAGCACTTATGAACGTCAAAAATATAAAAAAAAAACGATTAAAATACTAAAAAACTATGAGTGTTGATGCTTTGAAAAAAAAGCGCTTCAGTGGTTTGGCCTGTTGTGGATAATAAACATAGCGCATTTATTATACTCATGAGATTATGCAGCAGTTGTAAATACATAAATACCCATTACAGCATCATACTCACATGATAATTGCCTTCAGTTAAGCACCTATTACTAAAATTGTAATAAATGTCTAAATTAAGCCATCTTTAAATCCATATTCAAATGCTAATACCACAAATACATTGTATTCTTACTAGTGCAAATATCAAGGCACACTAGCGATTTATAAACAGTACTAAGAAGCGAATGTTGCCGACCTCTGCCACCCGTGCGCATGCCTATCGGAAACGACTCTCGTTTGTAACTCGGTTTTACTTAATTACAATGCACAATTACATAGTATTTTTTAGAGAGGCCATCCGTCCATCTGTTACTTTTACGATCAATCAATCAATATGATCTGCGAAATTTTTGTCCTCCCATAAATAAAATACTTTAATTTAAATTATATTAATTATATATTGTCTAGGCAGATCTGGAAGTCTTTAAACAGGCTTCGGACTTTGACAGGTCGGAGTAGGGACAATTTGGCCAGATAAGGGTATTCGGGTGGTCTTGATTTATTAATTCATTTATTTATTAAGGAAACAAACAGCTTTCTTACAATTCATAGATACAAAATGTTTTATATGGTAACACATTAGCCTACTGGAGACAGGTGCTAAACAAAAAGTTATTTGTTATAATAACAACAAAAAAATATTTAAAAACAACAAAAAAAAATATAATAATTATTTTACAAACCTGATGGAACGGCGGAAACGAGCTATCTTCTTTTTAGAATGTGGACTTGTGGAGCTGCCTAAACGATGGTTCACCTTATGCCGTGTTCTGCTTGCCCGAGTAGCTGTTCTCAGCAGGATTTAATGTCGGCTGGAGACAACGCTGTCACCGTAGCTAGCTTTTGTGCTTCTACGGTTTCTGTTTTTGCCATCGATATGCTAAGAAGAAGAATTATATCCCTGATGACGATACTAAGCGTAGATACTCAGAAGGTATGTTAATTAACTAGCACAATTAATGCAACGGTGCGTGTCGACAAGCCATCGCGACCTTATTTGATTTGAGAATGACTGATAGTTTCATAAACTGTTTTTACTGGACAGAGATACTCTCTATATAATTACGACACATATTTTTCTCACCAAAAGACAACTGTGCCTAACGTATTTCAATGCTGGTTTCTCTCTCTTTGCGCCAGATGGATATCGGGCGGTCCTTCGCTTTTCCCATACAGCCTCCGTCTTTCGCAAATCGTCAGTCCATCGGGCCGAAGGGCGTACTACGCTACGCTTGCCAATACACCGTCTTCACTCCAGAACTCGTCTGTTCCAAAGGCTAGGTTCTGCGACAACTTTTACTAGACTTTTAACATGCAAATGTTCGGTAAACGAACACCTACTCAACTTGTTAAATTTTTGCGCTCAGATATTAATGAAGCGATTGTTGTGAAGATGTTAATGGTAACTTTTACTGTACAGAACTTATAGACATCTTCAACTGGTCAGATGTATTTGGTCACCTTGTCTGCTTATATTTATCTGATGACGATTGTATGTAGTGCTTCTACCTGCTAATAGTGGTGTTTAAACTCTAATTTCATGTAGCATGATACATGGTGTTTTTCAATGTATTCAAATAGATGGTATAGCAAGTACTTTACATCGCACAAGTATTGCGATTCTCAAATTAGATAAGACTGAACTAAATTATTCATATCAATGTAGTGAGCTATATCTATACTGTATCTAGTTGCTAGCCCACAATCCCACGGTTGTACAGTGGTTTGTACTAAACTCAAAGTAAAAGGACTCGATCAGCATGGGTCAAGGCTCTATGAAGCTTACTCGAACCCTGATACAACACTTTCAAAATGCAAAAGCGCGAGCTTACTATTAACTAATAATAGGCTGCAGAGATAAGAAAGATATTTACTGGTAAATATGTATAACAGAAAATTCATCATCATCATGGATACCTTGGTAATACTATGTGTTCCGTTATATTAGTTATGCTTTTAGTATAGATATGCTCCTGGCTGATTGGTAAGATAGGCGGTGAAATACATGCCTTATGATTAATACGTCACAGGCTAGTAACTGAACTATGATCCAGCTTTGGGATCACTGGTGGGAAAGTACTTGCTATCAGGTGGCCAGTATACCGTGTGGTGACAAAGTTACAAAAGTCAACGCTTATACTCCTCTCGCGGGTAACGTAAGAGGCAGCTAAGGTTAGTAAGTTAAGGTATGTTAGAGTCTA
>PQWD01004566.1:0-52732 GCA_019425675.1 Leucinodes orbonalis
GGCAAATTAGGTGTTTTTAATTTTATTTGCTTAGTAGATAGATATTCATTTATATAACTGCCAAGTGACATGTATATTTATTAAAAAGCTATGAAAGAAATAGAAAAGGTTAAGGGGTTAAATCGCGCTATCATTAAAATTCGTATTATTTTCTTCCCTACGTTTTGGTGGTCTTGAGTAGACTGTTTATTTTTCTGCCTTTTGGATTAAGAAATGTTTAAATATCTAAAAATTGTAGTCAATTATATTAATCGTAATAATTCCTCTAAAATCTGCACATGGCTAAACGCCAATTTCAAAATAATAATAAACAACATACTTAAACTCTAATATCTTATCAACAGTGCCTTATTGAATAAGCATACTGATATCCATATCATATCACTGAACGTGTTTAAATATGTATAAGGGAGCGTGTTTCATCACGCTTCCTCGTAATCTTGACCTTTTTTAACTATAAATAGGCTCTCCCAAAATTCCAAAAAAGGAACATTGTGAAGTATCATCCTTTTAATTTTATGATGATAAAGTTACAGTATGCAGTGATTTCACTAGTATTTATATTTTCTACTAAACCAAGAGATATGGGTGAGATTAAGTTACTAATCTTTGATCTACTTATGGCTACAGATGATCGTTTGTACAAGAGGGATAAGCTATCCCCAGAGTACATATAATTTTGGAATTGTTAATTCAACACGCCTATTATATTTATAACTACTATGCCCCACAAACTGTCGGTCGTTCGTTTAAAGAGGCCTGCCATGGAAATAGACTGTATAGCTATTTTAATAATGAAATGCTCAGTAATTTTCTGTATTATGTCATCAAATTTATGATTCAGTTACACCACAAACTTATTATTTTTTACATAAAATATATCACGTATCTTAGTTTTTTTTGTGTCATCTCTGGTCACAAAAGCAAAGTTAAATTTGTCTGTCACTTACCTTCAGAAAATTCATAATATGCTCGTTTGGTTATATGAGGCATAAAATAAACATATTATGTTATTAATAATAATAAAATGTTGACCGTTGAATTCTGTGTATTATTCGGAAGAACAAAGGATAAAACAATACGAAATTATATCGTAATGCCTCCATTACTGCGCGTTATTGAGTACTCGAACAAACTAGTTTTCGTCTAAACAAAAGCTTTCGATAAATTAACTAGACAATAAAAACAATTAACTAATGGCTCTAAAAGAAATGACACCGCGATAGTGTATTTTAACACCCCTGTTAGCAATATATTTACTACAGCGGCATACACACACCCCGCCTACGCTTGGGGTATCGCAAGGACGTCTCATGGGTCCCATTCTTTATAATGCGTATTAGTTAAATTATTTTATTTTAGAGGTAGGTTTTTTAATAGTTTTACGTAAAGCTTATCGTCTTACATGGGATGTATATATATTTTTTGAAAATATCTACAAATTTAACGCTTGAATGATGCGTCTTTGAAGAATCAAAAGAAAATCTATTACTTGCGATTCTTATTATCTGGCTTTACAGCCGAGAAATAACTACCGCATTTCAAAAACTTAAAAATGTTAACATTAGGTTTTTGAAACAAATATTCCTTATCATATTTCCAATGTTTACACTTATTTTTTTTACTTTATCATGGTATATTTTTATTGAAACAACAACGACCAACGAAAGATAATAATTGAAGAAACCTAGAAATGATTAAGGTGTTTTCTTAATACATAGACTCGAACAATCATAATTACGTAAAGCTTACTAGCGAAGATAATTTCCATTGCGTTAACGAGATCTTGACTAATGTTGATTAAATGGATGTTTAGTGTAAAGTAGAACTCCCATTATTAGCAAAAGCACTCGCGATCCTATGGCGTTATCGTAAACAGTTATATTCTCTGTGGATTTCCACCATACATAATGTACCTACACATACAAGTACAGTATTGTCCACTACATGTAATGTGGGACGTTATCAGTCTTTATTCAGTCAATAGTTTCAGTTACGAACGGTTGGACACTTGTAGTACTTATGTGTATTTTTTCGGAATTTAGTGTGATGACTGTGATGAGTGAAACAGATGTTGAAATTTTAGTTTAGGTATCTAAAGGTCATAATTCTTGCAAAGAATCGTAATCAGCCAAAAATCTCAAAAATGACACAAGAAAATATTTAAACTAAAACACAAAATTACTACAATATCCCACCGTTATTAAATCTTAATGAAAGTGCTTAATAAGAATAACTTGCAAACAATGAGTTGTTATTATACTAATCTAATTTTATACTATAACATTACCATATGGGCTATCTATATTAAGTGTAAAATCGATTTTATTACTAATGGTTCAAGGTCTTTTTCATGATACCTTTGCCTGAGTATTAATGTCAACACGAAATGGAAGTTTGGATTTAATTTAAAAGCACTTTCACTTGATAAAAAACAAACGTATTTCTAATAACATCTACATTTTAAATGCAATTTCACATTTTGCACAATATTGTTATTGTAAAAGATGTATAAAACAATTCAATGTTTATTTTACTTCTATGTAATTTCAAAAATTTTCCTTATGACTCATATTGTATATACCAACTAACGCGATAATCTAACGATTTTAACTTCAACATAGTCCTTGGGCTACATTTTGAAACAAAACTCATTAACTAAACGATTTAATTGGTTTAAAATTATTGAAATCTTCAGTAAGAATAGGTGTTTAAACGGAACCAGCAAGATGCCAAAAGAAATACGGGAGGAAACATTTATTAAATGGAATAAAGAAGAGGTGGGATATTTGAAGGCGTTTTACTCGACGGTCAGTGTGTCAAACGCAGCGGAGAAATGGAAAAGGAAATCCGTTTCGATAGTGTCACCGAAATCGGGCCGAATTATAAGGCAAAGGACGCGAACAAAATCGGAACATAAGAAGAGAACCGAAAACAAAGATCAAGGATTCTTTTCGAGACTTTTTGAAGACTTGAAAAGGGTGAAAGTTTCCGATTTCGAATATCAGCAATCGAAAGTGAGAGAGAATAGTTCGTATAAACCTTTCTGGGCTGACGAAAGTAGTTGGTGCTAAGGATAAAACGGAACCAGTGATTGAAGTTGAGAAATATAAAACTGTTAGCGAAAACAACAAAGCGTTAGTTTTTGAAAAGGAAACACGAAGTTCTCCGAAAGTGATATTGACGAAGAAAGTACGTGTTAGATCACAGCCTGTTAAAGAGAAGAGGCTATCAAATATCGCCCTTCATAAAGAGTACATACTAAAGTTACCTCCAAGCTATAATGGAAGTAAGATGTTCATGCCCACGGGAGAGCGGTTGTTCTGGGTTTGTTACTTGTCGTTTACTTGGTGTTAGTATGCATACTACAAGGTCCACGCTTAAATTGGGGCTACATGGCGCTGTGTGGATGTCAGTTAATATTTATTATATTATTAATATCATTGTTTTTTCGCATAGTACTAAAATGGTACATAAAAATATGATTACGCAAGAGATCAACAGTTAATACGGCCCTTTAGTACGAAAGTTCGTTCTATTGAGTGGTATGATTATAAGGGAAAATGCCACATTTGGCATTAATCAAGTTTGCCTGTTTTAACCAAATTAATTATTTTGTAGAGATAAAGAGTATATGTAAAAATAAATATATAAATATATTTATTTTTACATATACTCTTTATCTCTACAAAACTTCATTGATATTGGTTCACTAATTTAGGCAACAAATATCACACACACACACACACGTCGTTTGTTTCGCATTTATAATATTAGTATAGATGTTTAGCTGCAATTGGAAGCAAGCCGATATTATATCTAGAACGGACGCATAATATTAAAACAATAACAAATGTAAAATCACAAGGACGTTCCCGAAGGTTATGTTAGTATAAACAAAGAGATGTAAGGCAATATAATTAACAAGCGTTTTTTTTTTTTCAAATCTGAGGGGTCCGCCATATCCTAAAACAGTGATACGTCATCATTTCTGTACCAGATCACCCTGTGTATTATTATTGTAATACTGATTTTAGGGATGGCGCTAAGCGCACTGAGCAGCTTACGGTGCTTTATAACTATCTCGACATAAAGCTGAGTGAACACCTTTCAGTACATTCACTTTATATTATTAGATTTATGGATTTGTATATATTTGGCACTGAAAGAATGATTTGTTATTTAATTTTCGGAGGACTCGATGGCATAGCGGCTAAGGGTATCGCAAAGGTCGTAATCAATACCATATCGGATCCTTCCGTGCTTCAGAAGGCACGATAAGCCGCCAAACTTCTATCTTAGTATGATTGAACTTCCGTTTCTTGGACGCCTCACCTGCAATCGGTTCTATGTGCCCTGCCCACTGTCAATTCAACTCAATCACCCTGTGGGCTATTTCGGTCACCCTAGTTCTACGGATGTACTAATTTCGGATCTTATCGCAAGGACACATCTAAAGTAGCCCTCTCCATAGCATGTCCGGTGAACTTGCCTTTTTAAACGTCCCTTCGCGAGCGACCACGTGTCAATATTCCGTCTATAACATCCCATTGCAAGTCCCTGCCTGACCTACCTACACAACATGAGAAGGGGAAGTTTAGGCCCAATGCGCCACGTAGGACTACGATCCTAAGATAGTCGCCTAGGCAAACGGCAACGTGGCTATGTGCCTTCCAAAGCATAGAAGGGGCTCGAGAATATTTTAGGAGGTTGGACGAATAATTATTGCGAAAGTTGCTTGACTTATGCGATCATCAACAGAACGCACTTGTTAGTTTCGCCACGCGTGTTTGTTCATGGATACCTAATTATAATCATTTTTCAAACCAAAATAAAATTCAACTTAGGTTCATCACGATCACTTATTAATATCAAATAAGATTCTACCACTGTTTCGGACAGTTGTCTACTGAGAAGAAACTCAGTACTTACTCGAATTTTTTCAACTTACCAGCTCGGCGAGTCCCGTCCGTCGTCGTTCGGTCCGGCAACCTACCAGGACTTCAAGGATATCCGCTCGCGATGCCTGGACGAGGGTCGGCTGTTCGAAGACCCGGAGTTCCCGGCGGTGGACCGCAGTCTTTACTACAAGGAGAGACTTGACCGACCCATTACGTGGCTGAGACCTGGGGTGAGTGATGCCTTAATCGTAATAAATATAACGACATTGCGTAACTTGAATATAACGGTCACGGAGATATGAATACGGTGAAGGAAAACATCGTGAGAAAACCTTCATGCACACCTGCGAAGAGATTCGAAGGTTGTGTGTGAAGTCGTCCAATCCGCACTTGGCTCGCGTGGACGACTAAGGCCTAATCACCTACAGTAGGCTGGTGCCCCTCGGTGGGGACGTTTAATGAGCTGATGATGATGAGATATGAAATTGTGAATTTGTTGACTCGCCAAATCGAGCGCGATACAAACACTGCCGTACCATCCTTTACAGGAACCATTTCGCCACATTTTCAGGCCTTTATTTCAGAACCTTTCTGTAATAGTACTTTTTTTTGTTTTTTTTTTTACGAGTGCACTGTATTGTTTGTTTTCCAAATAAATAAATAAGACCAGAACGCTTAAATTTTTGTCATCCAGTAATCTATGTTCCCTTCTACTATTGGTGCATGTAAAAAAACGAATGTCATTGAAAAAATCCAGCACAGTGGGACAAGATATATTTTCTAACTTAATCTAGCCTATAGCGTCCCACTGCTCGGCAAAAAATAATAAAATAAATCAATATACCTCCTACGTTTTGTAAACAAAAAGAACTTAGATTCTACTAAAGACATTCTGTAAAAAAACTAGTTAGGTCTCGATGGAGCTGCGTAGCGTAGGGCGCTCTCCAACCCGATGGACCGACGACTTGCGAAAGGTCGCTGGTGGAGGCTGGATAAGAAAAGCGGAAGACCGGGATAGCTTGCGCAAAATGGGGGAGACCTATGTCTAGCAGTGGACTACGTTAGGTTGAAGAGATACCCTTCAACGTAACAACAGAATTATCAAATCTTACTTTGTTCATGTTCATCAACAGGAGATATGCGACAATCCGCAATTGTTTGTGGAGGGCTACAGTCGGTTCGATGTGCAGCAGGGGGAGCTTGGCGACTGCTGGCTGCTGGCCGCTGTGGCCAACTTGACCCTGCACAGGAAGTATGTATCTAGCGTATTACAGAGAAACATTTATTATGTGGCAGAATACAATAATTTCCTTAAACTTAAATCTTAAGACATAGAAAAGGTCACTCGGCATGAGGCATGGTGATAAAGACACCACGCTGGCCTTCCGTAGCATCACTCTACATGAATATTTATATATTTATCGTTTTGTTAATTTATTTGCGAATGTGGACGGATACACGAGGCGGGGACGACCCAGAAGGACTTACCTTGACCAAATTGGTCAAGTCCTAAAGAAGGGTGGGGTCCCGAGCAAAAGGAATAAAAGAGCTTGTATGAAAAGATTGATGGATGTGAATGAAGCTAGGGAAGTATGTCAGGACCGCGCAAAGTGGCGTTCCAGCTTTATTTATTTTATTTTTATTTGTTAAATTATGACTAACTATTTCAGATTGTTCTTCCAAGTGGTGCCGGATGACCAAAGTTTCGATGAGGAATACGCTGGTGTTTTCCATTTTCGGTGTGTATTTTTAATATTCATTTTGTTAATGCATATTTTAAACTGGTTCTTTTTAGATTATAGTCTTTTAGTCTAGTATGAGAATTATCATCTAAAAAATAATATACCTTATCGAGTTTTTTGGATAGGTTATTATAATTGTTTGTGTGTGTATGTTTTTTTTTATTATTCGTGAACTATTTTTTCTACCTTTTTTAAACCAAATACGTGTACGGACTGTATCCAGGTAGGTTTGGTTAACAAAATATGTATGCTGGGACTCCTTACATCCTTGTTCTGATACTTTTGGATTCTGAACCCATTGAACGCCGGGAATTGTCCGCTTGTATCTGGCACAAGAGAAAATCTATTGTCTGGCGCCATACGGCGACATTAGCGGTGAAAGGTTTAAAAATATATTTCAAAGTGACTGATAAAAACAACCCTAAATAATAATAATTGTATTTCAATTTCTTTTATTTTTATTTTATTTATTCATTTCAGTTTCTGGCAATACGGGCGATGGGTGGACGTCGTGATAGACGATCGATTGCCGACTTACCGCGGCAAGTTGGTGTTCCTTCATTCGTCCGAGAACAATGAGTTCTGGAGTGCGCTACTTGAGAAGGCGTACGCAAAGTGAGTTATACATATAAGAAATATTACATAATATTACAAATCTTTTTAAAAATAACGATTTGCTTACTCTGAGCTTGTAAACTCATGTTTTATGAATTTTATCTTCAGAGCTAGGTGGGAAAGTCCATTTTAAAGTATTTTTATTGTCAAAGACTTTTGAAACCAAAGGATAACACATAAAACTTACAGCAACTTTTGCTATAAAACCATTTTAAAAACGCAACATTTATGATAGTTGTAGTACAAAATTAATTAACTATAACTACTGAGGCGTGACGTCATAATTAGGTAGCCATTTGTATGAAGTGTTTTTGATAAAGTTCATGATTGTGATTTTAGAATTGAAAAAACTGTCAGTTTTAATGTTAACGGAGTATTTTTTTACCAATGTTCCTAACTTAAAGCGGTCCATCGATACCATAGAAGAAATAAAAATTGACATCATCCCTATTGAACAGATTGCACGGTTCGTACGAAGCACTAAAGGGCGGTTCAACCTGTGAAGCGATGGAGGACTTCACCGGCGGCGTAACTGAGATGTACGACATGGCCGAGTTGCCGCCCAATTTCTACACTATCCTGCTGAAGGCTTACGAGAGGAACTCGCTTATGGGATGCAGTATTGAGGTAACTATACTCGAGAATTGCATATACAGCAGAATTTAGTCGGTTTTATGGAACTAACACACCTATTATTAATATTAAACTCAGTTATAAAGGAACTAACATTTCTTTTATATTTTTGTTTATATCAACGTCGGTGGCTCAATGGTGTGGACTGTTGCTCTCCTA
This sequence comes from Leucinodes orbonalis, assembly GCA_019425675.1. Lineage (NCBI taxonomy): Eukaryota > Metazoa > Arthropoda > Insecta > Lepidoptera > Crambidae > Leucinodes > Leucinodes orbonalis. The sequence goes on from PQWD01004566.1 coordinate 8,051, forward strand.
CCGGGGGTTCTGAGGTTCAAATGCCACCACGTAGCAATGTGTTTTCAATTTTTCGTAAATATATGTACGTTATCCGACCTCTTACTGTGAAGGGAAACATCGTGAGGAAACCTGCGCACGCCTGCGAAGAAATTTAAAGGCTGTGCGTGAAGTCGGCCAACCCGCACTGGGCCCGCGTGGACGACTAAGACCTATACACCCTATACGGGTAGGCTCGTGCCCCTCGGTGGGGACGTTCAATGAGCTTCACCATTCTAAAATACGAAAACATATTGGTTCGTGGCGGGATTTGAACCACAGCCCTCCCGGTAGGAAGGCAACAGATTTCAGTGGATTTATTATTATTACAGCCGGACCCAAACGTCCTGGAAGCGGAGACACCAGTGGGACTCATACGTGGGCATGCGTATTCGGTGACTCGCGTGAAGTACGTGGACATCGAGACGCCGGGACGCGCCGGGAAAATACCACTACTGCGGCTACGGAACCCGTGGGGGAATGAGGCTGAGTGGAACGGACCTTGGAGTGATAAGTAAGGGGAAAAAATTATTATTTTATGTTATAGGTGTACAAGACGGTCAGGGCGCTCACCTGGTGGTAAGTGATACGCCTGACCATGACAGAGCGGCATTGAAGGAGACCAACAACTGATGGACAGTTATTATCCTCCATCAATGCCGCACTGCGCCCGTCACCCGAGACAACAGATGTTAGGTCTGTTATACCCGGTGATTTCTGATCTAAAGTAATTAACCAAATCCAAGCCATACATATTTACTAATATGTAGAATTTGTTGAAGTAAGGGTCGGTAGAGTAAGGCCGTGTAGATTCAAAACTTGACTCTACATAGTGATCAGATATGTTTTTTTACAGCGCAAACCTTACGTGGTTGTCTTGGCAACATTTTAAATGAATTTTTTGGTGGGATTTCAGTTCTTTTTGCTAAGCAGTCTTTAAATGTTTTTTTTCTTAAGTATTAAACTTCTGCCTACAGTACCGTTTAAAAGTTCATGTCCTTATTTTTTTATTGATGAAATTCTCATAAAAAATTCCACACATATCCTTCGACATCGTATGCTGGAATATGAACATATAAATTAGATCAAACTAGAAAATTACTAAATAACTAAAAGAAGATAACTAAAATATATTACACCCTAAACACTTAAAAATAATTAATTAAAACTAAAAAATATAATTAAAAGAAGAATATGAACTATGTGGGTAAACCGACTCTATGAGAGTTGTTTTCCGATGAACCAATGAAATGATGACGAAACAGTTCGAAAAAAGGTAGGTAGTGCTCTTGCGCTTCGATTGGCTAATCTTGGTGGGGGCACGTGCCCCCAGATTTGAATTAAGATAATTTGAGTTTGTACCTGTTGTTTGTACCTTTGCCAATTGATGTTATAGAACTCTTGGTTTCCAGGTCACCGGAATGGCGTTTCATTCCTGAATCCGAGAAGGAGGAGATGGGTCTTAACTTTGATGATGACGGCGAGTTCTGGATGTCTTTTAAGGACTTCTGTCAGCATTTTGACAGGTACTTATATATTCATACTTAAGAATGTGAAAATATTGAATTCACATTTTTGATCATAAACAGGCAGGTACGTTTAAAAAATATGGAGTCTGGCTAACAACAAAAGTGTGTCGAAATTCGGCCAGTTTTTGTATGGAAAAAACACAAAATATTAAGTCATTTGCCGCGTTCTGTCAACAGAGCCATAGATTATGTTAGGAAAAAAACTAAAAAAGACCATGGCCTGTGTAAATTTGGGTAATGGTGATAAAGGCTGTGAACAAAAGGAAAACAATCCAGAAAACAAAGAAAGGTGATTTCACACTTTGCAAGTCATCGGTCCCGGCTACAAGCTTAGGATTCAAAATTGCATTATTTATAACAAACCTAGGTTACAACAAATTTCGGCAATAATCCTGTTAAGTACAAGAGTAGTAATAGTATAAGAGCGTCGGTGGCTCAATGGTGTGGACTGTCGCCTTCCTACCGGGAGGGCTCAGGTCCAAATCCCGACACGTACCAATATATTTTCGAATTTTCGAAAATATATGTACGTTATCCGACGCTCTTTCGGTGAAGGAAAACATCGTAAGGAAACCTGCGAAGATTCGAAGGTTGTGCGTGAAGTTGTCCAATCCGCACTGGGCCCGCGTGGACGACTAAGCCCTAATCACCCTATACGGGTAGGCTCGTGCCCCTCGGCGGGGACGTTTAATGAGCTGATGATGATGATGACAAGAGTACCTGTAGTAGAAAGTTACCGCCCTTCCGTTCCGCCTTTACATCAAGGTTATGTAAGAAAAGCACAAGGGTAATATTATAACAAGAAAAAGAGAGTGTGTGTGTGTTGTGTCTGTGTATGTGAATGTGGGCGCGCGTTTATGTGCGTGTGTATGTGTCAATTGTGATTTAGAATGGATGAAAGGATGGTAGCACAAACCAAGCCACACTGGCCCTGCGTGATGGATTAACCTAACCTAACCCATTACTATCGTTTTTCAGAGTGGAAATCTGTAACTTGAATCCTGACTCTCTAGACCCCGAGGAATGTCCGGAAGGATGCACCAAGAAGTGGGAGATGTCCGTCTTCGAGGGGGAATGGGTTCGAGGTAAATTAATAAATTTACGTTATTGCTGTGTACAGACTTATAGTTACGTCACAAGTTGGCAACTAAGCTGTGGTTACACTTTGAACGTATACTAATGTTTGGTGGTTAGTTAAATGATTGTAGCCACTTGCTATCAGATAGAATGCGTAGATTGTAACTTAAATACTCAAATATGCTCTTTTTCAATTCATAATGGATGAATTTTATCACATGTAATATCTTTAAATACCTTAATGAACAATATAAAATGATTTATCGATGTAAACCACTTAATACAAACTTTTCATCCATCCAACGAATGGCCAATATAAAATAAGTAAATAAATATCCACTGACATTCACACAGCACCACTAGCCAAGTTATGTGTGAAGCCTGTTATATAGGTACTAAACAACAGACGAACATACTTATATACTTTTTTTAATAAAAAAATATCCTCAGACAATCTCAGAGCGCCATCTAGCCCTAAACGAAGCATTTAACATAAAAAATAAGAATACTAAACAACTGATTACATACTATATATTTTTGTAAATACATATACATACATTTGACGACCCATCTGGTGTAATGTTTGGGACGACGTTATACCTAGGGTTCCGGGTTTGAACCCAGTCACTACAAACATTTGTGAGCAAACATGTCTGTTTATATTGGTCTATGTATAATATGTATGTATTGACAAAAAAAAGTATATAAGTATGTTAATCCGTTGATTATTATCCATATAACAGGCTAATGCTTAGTTTGGGCTAGATTACGCTGTTTGAATGTCTGTGGATATTTATTTAGTTATACCTACCTAATATAATAAAACCAAGACCATAACAAACCGACATATTCATGCACACAAAAGTTTTTAATGCCTGAGGATTGAACCCGAAACCCTTAGTGTAGTATCCGCCATTCTTCAGTCATCGACATAAATTATACCAAATGGGCCATCGATATGATAAATGCTTAACTTTCACCCACGATATACAAGAGATCTCAACATTTTTTAACGCTATTATACTAAATAAATTGTCATTTGTTGTTTAGGTGTGACAGCGGGTGGGTGCAGGAATTACTTGGAGAGTTTCTGGCGCAATCCCCAGTACACCATCACGTTGAAAGACGTCGACGAGGATGATGAGGAGAATAAGTGTACTGTAAGTGCTTGATATTTTTATTTCAAACTAGCTGCTCCCCGCGGATAATAACCTAAAAGAGCACAGCTCACAAGACGGACGGTGGTCGCGCTGTAAACATTGCTTTATTTAAATAAAATAAATAATATTTTCTAAATTAAAAGTAGCCTTACTACACCAGCTACATGCCAAACAAAGATCGGTTTGAATTGATTCAGCCGTAACAGATTACCCGTAACAAACAGACAGACTTTTAGCATACGTACCGAATGTATGTTCGTACGCATAAAGAAAAATTGGCTATTTAAATATTACAAACAGACACTCTTTAATTGTAATAAATTAACACATATTAAGGAACATCTGTCGTCTCGGGTGACGGGTGTTATCAAAAAAAATATGTGTACAGTCACCACACAGTATAAATATAGAAATATTAAACTATAAATATAAATTGCACATTGAAAACAAAATGGCATTTTTAAATACCCATTTTTTTCAGTTACTTTTTGCAATTATTTTATTCTTGTGTTTATATCTTGAAAAAAGTTAAGAACAAAAACTATTATTGGTTTTATATACTTGTATGACTTTGTAGTCTAGTCAATATTTATAATAAAAAAACAAAAACTCATTTATTTGTGCATGTACGGAAAAAGTTTCAAAGCATTAACAACATATGTTGTCTCCAGATAATCATAGCGCTGATGCAGAAGAACCGTCGGTCCCAACGTCACCAGGGGCTGGAGTGTCTCACGATTGGGTTCGCTGTATACCGCCTGCCGGATTATGGGCACGTGCCCAAACCCTTGGACGTGAACTTCTTCAAGTACAACGCGTCCATAGGCCGCTCGCAGGCGTTCATCAACTTGAGAGAAGTCAGCGCTAGGTGTGTACACGGCTTTATAATAATACTAGCGACCCGTCCATGCTTCGCACGGGTGCAATGGTGATATTCGTAATAGGCACGCTCCCGCCTTCCCGGTCGGCCGGTACCGCCGCAAACGCTACGTACCGCAATTTTTAAATCTGTAATGAATAAATATCCACTGACATTTACACAGCGCCATCTAGTCCCAAGTTAAGCGTGAAGCCTGTATTATGTACTTAACAACGGATAAACATACTTCTATACTTTTTTTTTTGTAAATACATACATATTATACATAGAAAACACCCAGACCATTACAAACAGATATGTTCATGCACACATATTTGTACTGCCCGGGGATCGAACCCGGAACCCTTGGTGTTGCAGCCGACGTCTCAACCGGTACACCAAATAGGTCGTTAAATCCATATATATTCATATGCATGAGGAAAAAAGTTATTTTAATAATACAAATAGACACTCCAATTTAAGAAATCCTAGTGCTTATTTAAATGTTATGCTCTCCGCTTTAAGGTTCAAATTCGAGCCGGGCCAATACGTAATCGTGCCTTCCACCTTCGAACCGAACGAGGAAGGAGAGTTCTTGCTGCGTGTTTTCTCTGAGAAGGATAACAATATGGCGTAAGTCTTTTGGATATTGACTAACAAACGTATCTTCTGTGTTTCTGTTTTTTCCTTCATCATCAGCCTATAACATCCAACTGCAGGGCACAGGCCTCCCCGCACAGCAAAGCTAGCATCTTTTCAAGCAATCATGTGATTTAGCCTAACGAAACTAGGAAAATACAAACTGACTCTTACTATGCGGTCTTCCTGATCTTGTTTCCGAGATTACCCGGAACAGACAGACATGACACAGACGGTGTATGTTTCGTATATAGATTCATATGTATCATCATCAGCTCATTAAACGTCCCCACCGAGGGACACGAGCCTACCCGTATAGGGTGGTTAGGCCTTAGTCGTCCACGCGGGCCCAGTGCGGATTGGACGACATCACACACAACCTTCGAATCCCTTCGCAGGCGTGCATGAAGGTTTCCTCACGATGTTTTCCTTCACCGTAAGAGCGTCGGATAACGTACATATATTTTAAAATTCGAAAATACATTGGTACGTGTCGGGATTTGAACCTCAGCCCTTCTGGTAGGAAGGCGACAGTCCGCACCATTGAGTAACCGACGCTCATTTAGATTCATATGTATGAAGAAAAAAAAATTTCCATATTATAACTAGATAGACACTCAAATAAATACTTTTCTTTCTTTCTTTCTTTCAATTTTATTTATATGTATTGATTATTATAAATGTGTTATTTTTTTCTTTAGGGAGAACGACGAAGACATAGGCATGGGTGATGTTGATGACCGTGTAAGTACTTATTTGACGATAATTGGTCGTATTTTTTATTTTTTGGTTGAAAACCAAATGTTCGTGTTTAAGGACTCTTGACCTGCTCTTATCGTATATATCCAGATTTTCTCATTATAGTATAAAGTTAAATTAACCTATTAAACTCCGGAAATCCAGACACAATAGGAAAACTATCGTGTGATTGGCGGTCAAAGGGTTATTGAACAATCTTTTCTAAACGCCTGGGATATGACCTGCCTACTTCCACTTCAGTGCTGATTCTACGAGCAATGTCTAATATATAAATGCGAATGTCCGTTTGTCACGCTTCCACGCAAAAACTGTAGAACCCACATCATAAAACTTTATACACAAATTCTTAGAGGTATAGGAAATATGCAGATACGTTTATTTAAAAAAATACGAAAGATAACAATATGAACAATATCTCAAAATTAGCTACTCCCAGCAGTCTAGTAATGAAGATCACATATTTAGTAACCGTTGCCCCGAATGCGAGCGAAGCTACAGGCAAAAGCTAGTATGGATCATCATCATCATTACAGCCTGAAATGTCCACTACTGAACGAAGGCCTCCCCTAATGATACCACGCGGGCCGATCCCCAGCAGTGGACATCCATCTGCTACCCGCCACCTTAACCAGGATGGATATACGAAAAAATAATAATAATAACTTAATATCTAGGTGAAAGAGGTGACTCCAAACCCTGAACCGGCGGACCCTGTGCGTGACTTCTTCAATCGTTTAGCCGGTGCTGATGGACAAGTCGACTGGCAAGAGCTCAAAGAGATCCTCGACTACGCCATGAGAGAAGGTAAATGTCACTTTCATATACACAACACTTAACATATACGAACACACACATAAATATTCACAAACACAATCGCACGCACAAACTCACACATACACACAAACACACGCACGCACGCTTTAGTCGGAGAGCCGGCCTTATTTATTTATTTAAGGACAACCAACATAACAAACCATGATATCATTCACAATTTTTCACATATGTTTTTTTTGTATATAGTGTGAGAAACCATATAACTAAAGGTCGACACGCCTGATTTTACCCGCATTACGAACGTGAGACGACCACAATCAAAGGACGCAAAAAAATACCTTTGATTGTCGTCGACATTTAATTTTTTTAATATGGTTTTTCAGACTATATTCAATTATTCATGTATCTGATCAGGCCGGCTCTCAGACTACTTATTTTACCAGTCACAGTTGATAGAGGATTCAGGTTACCTTAGATCGGATTGGTTATTGCTCACACACAAACAGAATCAGCATATTTTACAATTAAGTTTTTATTTTATGTTTTTACTATACTTAATGCTTAGTTTAGTTTGAATTAAATGTTTAAACTAGTCAACTCTTCGATTCACACACACTCCTATACAACGTAGTAACTTTCAAATAAATTAGTCTCAGGTAAAAAATCCTGTCGCAAATTTTTGTTGCGAAACGTTTGCCAGTCCGTTAGGCTAAACCGATATTTATAAATTTATTATTATAAAATAAGTGATTTTCTTTAATGCCACTATCTGATAACAGTGGTACGCCCCAGTTATTTTAGGACTTTTGTTTTTAAAACTAGAAGATTTTTTTTTTCATCAGGGGTAGTAGTATCTTTACTATCATTACATAGACATTTAAAATATATTGAATATTATCAAAACAACGTTTGTTGAACAGCTGTAGTTATATTTGTATACATTTTAAAAATATCATTATGACACTTATTAAATGTTAATACAGAAAATCAATTACGGCTCGCCATCCTCTCTAGTTTCTCTGTGTTAATTGAAATCAGAGAATCTGTTAATTATTTTAAATGCATACCGCGACGTGTTTTATTATTTGCCTAATGATAACAATTATTAAAAAATATAAATGATGCTTTATTTATTAATGTGATGACAGTTTTTGGAAAAATAATATTTTGTTTTTGTCCTATTTATAATGAGTTTCGTCTTATAACATTATCTTATATCGCAAAATAGCTAGTGAAATTACTGGGCTTAAGACACCTAACGTCTCTCTTCTAAGTTATATATATAGATATATATAAATAACTGTGCGCTGACATAGCTATAAGTTTATTTAGCCTCAATAATAATAAAAAGCAATATGTATTAGTATATTATGTTAAATTACAATTATAATGGTAAACTACCCAAAAAGATTTTTTATGCCCATTTTTGAGCTTTCATTGTGAATCGCTTATTGTGCCATGTTAAAGCTGCTTTGTGTCGTTATTTTTGCGAACCGTGTGATGATATTGTGTATGTAAGTATAATTATAAATAAAAACAATAACTTTTACATTGATTTGTAGTTGTAGAAGGTGGCAATATATATTTACATACTGGTGTTTTATATAAGAATGTTGTATGATTAACATATTCAAATTTTATGTTAACCAAAAGTTTATAATTAATTAATATATATTGTCATCTTAGTTTTTATTTATTTTGCTATTAATAATAATCGTTACGTTACGTCTGATATTATTTTGCGGATTTTTCGTTTTATTCGACTCAATGTTTTTTGCCATAGTGTTTACTTACTTAATAATTTCATTTATATTATAATGCCTATGAGCATGTCTTACAACTGTTGGATTTGTTTTTTTTAAATATGTAATAAAATGGACAATCTAGGCTAGTTCTTTATAATGTTAGGAAAAACAAATATACATAAATAACACTCTCTCGCTGCCCACTTCCCCGTAAAACCGGCCATCAGTAGTCGGTAAGAAATCAGGACCCTAATCCATCTGCTCAAAATGTGCCACCCCCCTAAGTCTCTAGTATTTAATTGCCTATACTAGGTGAAGGGTTAATGATGTACAGCTGGCCGTTGCAGCTTGGCTACAACATTATCAAAACTAAACGTTTAAATTATAAATGAGTGTAGTTATAATATCCTTCCGATCCTGTATTAGTTGACATTTTTTATATTCGGTATTGCCATAAGGTTGAGTTTCAATTTCGTCTGAACTAACTGTCATATTATTAGCGCGATATTGACCAAATAGTGTAGTAGCGTTATCGCTGTCAAAATTGGAGCGTCGTTGGGTCAATGGTGTGGACTGTTGCCTTCCGATCAGGAGGGTGCAGGTTCAAATCCCGCCACGTACTAATTAATTTTCGAAAAATACATGTAAGTTATCCGACGCTCTTACGCTGAAGGAGAACATCGTGAGGAAGCCTGCGCACGCCTGCGAAGAGATTCAAAGGTTGTGCGTAAAGTCGTCCAATCCGCACTGGCCCCGCGTGGACGACTAAGGCCTAATCACCCTGTACGGGTAGGCTCGTGCCCCTCGGTGGGGACGTTTAATGAGCTGATGATGATAGTGTATGTAGTCCTTGTATACGCAATACATGGTAACAATATCGGTTAGAGCTGGCCATGAGTCGCGGTGGGGCGTTCGACGGTGGGGGGACGTCTCCCCAGCCGCAGCAAAGCTGCCTGGAGCAGATCCTGTGTGCGCTATGCACACCCATCTGCAAGGAGCTGGGGGTGGACCTGCAGGCGGTGCAGCAGGAACAGGTGCACCTCAACCAGCCGCAATCGCAAGGTACCAATGATATTCTGTATAAGTAAACCTATTAAGTATGTCAAAATGAAGCTTTCACTAGGTGGTAGACTCGATACTGAGTCTAATAGATAGGTACCACCGCAGTGCCAGATATCATCCCGTGAAACAGAGTGTTATGCACTTTTGTGTTTCGGGATGAGGGCACTGTAGCTAGTGGAATTACCGGGTATGGGAGACCTAACAGCTGTTGTCTCGGGTGACGGGCGCAGTGCAGCATTGATGGAGGATAATAACTGTCTGTCAGTTGTTGGTCTCCTTCAATGCATCTCTGTCATGGTCTCGCGTATCACTTACCATCAGGTGAGCGTCCAGACCGTCCTGTACACTTATAACATAAAAAAGCTACCACCACAGGTTTGGACCGTAGTAAAAGACCTAACATCTGTTGTCTCGGGTAACGGGCGCGATGCGGCATTGATTGAGAATAATAACTGTTTATTCATAATACAAAGTTAACAAAAACGAATAAATATACTCATATCCTTTTTTTACAGACATGTTCATGCACACACATGTTTGTACTGTTTGTTTATTATCTAGAACCAGTGCATTAAATGACTTAATAATAAAATTCAATAACTTTTTAAATAAGAAGTAAAAAATACCAAATTGTTATAAGATTGTAAAATATTCATCATAGAGTAGAAACTGTAACATACTTTTATCAATAAATCAAATATTTAATACTAATTTATGAGATATTTCTTTTTTTCAGGTTGCTCAGCTCATCGTCTGCATGCGATTATTTACTCTAAGTTATTATTTTATAGAAATGGAGGCGGACATGTTTAAAATGTCCGTTTTTGATTAATACACATTTTAGTATGTAAGATTTTATTTTCTCTTTTGTTTTATATTATATTTCAGGTTGTCGTCAATGAAAATGTTTACTTAAATTTTATGTTTATGTGTTCAATTATGTGTTTATGTGTATTTTTAATTATAATATTAAAAATATATGTAAGACATTTCACAATATGTTTTCTAAGCTTAACGTTGCAACTAACACTATCAATGATGATATTGTCAATGATAATGATGACATCATCATTGGAAGCTTTACTGTCGGCATGTGTACATAAGGCACGTCTATGAAAGCACTCAAAAATGGGCGTTTTAATTAATATATTACTGTTCATACTGTTGTCACCTCCATTTCCATAAACTAAGTCATGTAATTAAATATCATAGTTATTTTTTATGCATATTGTTGTTTGCTATGGTATTTAATTACGTTATGCAAAAAGCGCCATGGAGAAATAATTTCGTGATTTGAGAGTGGATTTTATGTATTAAGTATGAGAAATTTATATACAAATTATTTTAATAAAGACAACAGGTTTACGGGAATTTGGGGATCAAATCCGTGGTTTAATTAAGACTTCACGATATTATTGCTAGTTTAAGTTCTTGATCTAGATTTTTATTAGGCTTAGGGCCTACAATACCCTAAACCGGTTTCAAGTTTCACTATGGAATGTCCTTAAGATCGTTGCATACCACTTTAAGGCTGAGAGACTAACTTACAAAACAAATTATATAAGGAAAAGACATTCAAAGAAAGAAAATACATTTTAAACCACAAAATTAACATTACAAGACAAGAACAGTACAAAACAATTAAAACGGGCATAAAAGACGCTAAATACAAAGACGAACAAAAGAAAACAATGTGAAATAAAAAAAACTAATCACCGAGTAACCATTAAAAAAGAAAATAATATAAAATTTTGTGGTCAAAAGACTGTCACACCATGTCAATTAAGCTGAGAATCAACAAAAAACTTGCTTTATTAAGACCAAAAGTGAAACCATCTTGCAAATATAAAACAACTTATATCCACAAAGAATTATTTCTTCTGGCGCTTCACATTAAATCGACGTCTCATTTTTCACTATTAAACCATGTGAACTGAAATTTCAGAGCTGAAAGGCCAAGGGTTCTCAAAGGATGTCTGTCGCAGCATGATCGCTATGTTGGATAAAGACGGCTCGGGTGGACTCGGCTTTGAAGAGTTCAAGACACTGTGGATAGATTTGCGCAACTGGCGAGTGAGTATCAGACTTAATATCATTAACTGTTTTTATGTATATCTTCAACCTATTGCAGTCCACTGCTGGACATTGATCTCCCCCATTTTGCGCCAGATACCCCAGTCCTCCGCTTTCCACGTGGCCTATTTTTTATTTAGTTTCTAAATACAAAGAACAATAATTTACTTATTTCCATACTTTGAAACAACTGTTTCAAAGTTTGGCAATTAGTTCTTCTTCTCGTACATGAGTGGATATTGTCTTATTCAAATATAGAGTATATTATTCAATATGTATCATGCCTTAATTATTTCAGTTTTTAATAAACATTTGTTTTAACCGAAAAGCATAAGATATATCCAATCTTTTCAATTCTCTCCTGACTGCTTCATGATCATTATGTACTTTACTCAGAGCATTGTGGTGGGGCGTGGTGGTTTACGGCCCAATCTCGCCATACTGATGCGAGAAAGCTTGTGCAGTGGGCCGTTATATGCTGATGAAGATATATGTTCATCATCAGCCTATTAAACGTCCTCACCGAGGGGCACAAGCCTACCCGTACGAGGGTGTACAGACAGGTCTTAGCGGGCCCAGTGCAAATTAGACGACTTCACGCACAACCTTTGAATCACTTCGCAGGCGTGCGCAGGTTCCCTCACGATGTTTTCCTTCACCGTAAAATAGTCGGATAACGTACATATAATTTCGAAAATTCGAAAACACATTAGTACGTGTCGAGATTTGAACCTGCCATAACATATTGGTACGTGGCGGGATTTGAACCTGCCAGATAGAAAGGCAACAGTCCACACCATTAAGCCACCGACGCTCTACATATCATCATCATCATCATCATTACAGCCCAATTATGTCCACTGCTGAACGAAGGCCTCCCCTAATGATTTCCACGCGGACCGATCCCTTGCAGTTGACAACCATCTGCTACCCGCCACCTTAACCAGATCATCCGTCCATCTGGTTGGGGGTCGGCCTACGCTTTATATATTACGTTATATTTTATATTACATATATTTTACGTTAATGTAAAACAGGCTGTGTTCCGACTATATGACACTGAAGGCCGTGGAGCTATTCCAGCGCACCATCTCCGAGACGCCCTCCACTCCGCCGGGTACACGGTCAACGCTCACGTGCTTAACGTCCTCGCTCACAGGTACGATCAGGACCTCAAGTTAATCCTATTTTTTATTTCTTCACAGAGTACTCATAATAACAAAAGTTTATTTTCTACCAAATTGTGCAACAGTTTATAGGCGGCTTTACTTAGCTTAACTACATTACGATACTTTACAAAGCAATGAATTAAAATTGTAATTGTATAGCAATGATGTAAAAAGTATAGATTCGTGATATGCTCTCAAAATAACCGAAAAGTGTTCCGAATGCAGCGACAGCACACATACACATATTTCGAATGAGCGTACATTTACCTAAACAAAGAGCCTAAAACTGTATTCTCTTTGGCGGTTCGTTTTTGAGGCACGGCTGGAGTATCTACCTTTATATATACAGAATATCATTGTTTATGATGATGATATTTGTGACAATTTGCAAGTTTTTTTGTTATGGATTATGTCTGAAAAAAAAAATGTGGACTTCTATCACTTAAATATAGGTTTTGAATACAGTCCGTAGATCGTAATTTAATTGTATTTTATTAACCTGTATTTGAGTGGGAGTAGCCCACAAATTATTATAAAAAAGCTTTAGTTAGCACCGTACAACTACTAAAATCAAGATACCCTGTGTAACAGGTACGGAGGATCCGACGGGTACATACAGTTCGACGACTTTATTATGTGCGCAGTAAGGCTCAAAACAATGATCGGTGAGTTTACACTCTACTTATAAATACTAATATTGTGAGTGTGTGATTCTACGTAAATATAATGAACCAAATTGGAGGAAACTTCACAGTACCTACAGTAGTAGGTTAAAGCAGAATAACACATAGACTACAATAATTCGTATTTCTTTTGTATAATTTAGCCCTAATAATATAATATGAAGTAAATTAGAAAAAAATTAAGTACATAAATACAATGTAAATATTTAAAATGATCTTTTACGAAACATGGCTGACGAAAATTATTTGCAGTCCACTGCTGTACATAGGAATCCCCTATTTATGTATCATCAACACATCATCTGTTCAACAAAGGTAGACCTCGGTCACCGGCATGGTTACAATAATCTCACTTATGTATTACACCTGCCCAAGCGTGGTGGGTTACAGCCCAATGTCCCCATAGTTTATGCTGTGCGGAAGGCCTGTGTCTTGCAGTGGGCCGTAATAGGCTGATGCAGCAGTTATGCGCTATGTGTATCTGATCTGATAGTTGTGAAAGACGTTGAAATTTACCAGATATAGGTGCTGAGATTGCAACTGCGTTGAGATACCATTTTCGGCATCTTTGATGTATTATATTTTTGTATTATTTATCGCGTGACTGCTAACATTTAGTTAAATGAAGAAATGTTCCCATCATTATATCAGCCAAATCTATTTACGGACTTCTGCTGGGCTCAACATCTTATTTCTGGATGGGATCTCGAAACAACTTCCCAGACTGCTCCAAAGCTAGTTCATAGATTTTATACAATATCCCCTTATGAGCAGTGCTTTTTATTCCCTTCCTAATTATAATAATAAATCCTTATAAGTAGTGTTAGACGGAAATGAAACGACCAACGCTACCCATCCCTAATCAATTGAAGAGTGATGTCACGTCACTAATATCTCTCTTGACATTAGCATTGTACGCGGGAAACAGTCATATTGTAACACTAAGATTTAATCTATCAATAAATATTGTTTAAACTTGAAAGAATCATTTAATAGTAGATATAACTCGTAATTTGTTTTGCCTGGAAGAGATCCCTTAAAACGCGAAAACCCAAAGCGGAAAATTGCCCTTTGAATGTTTTGTATGTTTGATTGTATAATGTTATTATAATACCAAAGAGTATACAATTAAAACGTACCAATGCGAACAGCGAACAATGAACCCCTGGAAAATCTGGAGCGCGAGATGCAGTGGAATCCGTGAGGGGACACCAGCGAGCACGGAAGTATGGAAATGACTCGCAGGGCAATGTACGGACACGATATGATTGCTATATCAATGTATCACTAGTGGTAGACTTGGCACTGAGTCGTCTAGGCAGGTACCACCGCAGTGCCAGATATCGTACCGTGAAACACGAGTGTTATGCACTTCTGTGTTTCGGGATGAGGCACTGTAGCTAGTGAAATTACCGGTGATATCTGTCGTCTCGGGTGACGGGCGCAGAATAGTGTTGACGGAAAATAATGACTCATGATCAGCTCATTAAACGTCCCCACCGAGGGCACGACCTACCCGTATAGGGTGATTAGGCCTTAGTCGTCCACGCGGCCCAGTGCGGATTGGACGACTTCACACACCCTTCAAATCTCTTCGCGGCGTGCATGAAGGTTTCTTCACGATGTTTTCCTTCACCGTAAGAACGTCGGATAACGTACATATTTTCAAAATTCGAAAACACATTGGTACGTGTCGGGATTTGAACCTCAGCCCTCCCGGTAGGAAGGCGACAGCATTGAGCCACCGACGCTCATAATAATGACTACTGTCATTAATTTCCTTCAACACTGTATCTGTAATGGTCAGGCTCATCTGTCATGTCAAGTGATACTACTTACCACCGCAGGTGAGCGGGCTGACCGTCCTGTTCACTTAGTGACACAGATGATGATTGTGAATTCTAGTTTTCGTTACTTTCCGTTCAATAAAAAAAATAAAATATCGTGTACTTACACTGCCGTTTGTAATATTATTTGCGACGGTACTTAATATTAATGAAAAATCTCCAAAGTTTACTAAAATTAAGTACTTTTAATTTGAGTGTGAAATATTCAATGAAAAACTGTTCGCAAATAATATATTTCATTATTTATATGGGCTTTTCAGGTTCACTAATTCACGTCTAACACTTTCTTGTATGTAAAATGTGTGGTGGGCCGATAACGATTTACTGTAGATATATTTGCAATATCTATTTGCTAATAAGCTGTTTAAAATAAATTTACATAGGTATTGCAAATTAAGCTGAAAATTTAAAGCGTTTTAGTTTGAAAGCAGATGTATAGTGAAAGAATAAATATCAATGAAGTATTTTTGTTATTTTTTAAATATAGTAAACTTATAAAGACAAGAATGTATAAAGAGTAAATTATGCTAGATTACTTGACCATTTAACAGCAGTATAATATCTTAAAGTATATTTGCTTCACTTAATATGTCGATTAATGCCATATATATTCATTTGTTGATTATTTTCATCTCTTGATTAAGTAAATTTTCATTAAACTCATGGGGTCGAAAAGCTTTTTGAATTCCGTACAGAGCAAAATCTTTCAACACATAACGACGCCATTTTGTAGAAGATCCAAAAAACACATACTTGATTTAACCATACTATAATTTTAATTATTAAATATATATATATACCAAAGCTTTCAACATCAAAATTCATACATAAAAAATGATACAAAGATTGATAATTAAAAGCACAAATATAAAACGTAATCGGTCCAACCGTCATAAGCTTTATCAGCACGATCGCAGCGCCATCTAAGGCAAGACACTAATACTAATTCTCAATATTTCAGATACATTCAAAGGACGGTCATCGGGTGGCGACTATGCCACGTTCTCACTCGAAGAATGGCTGAATCGCATATTGTATTCCTCAATATCTACACAGGGCTTTATTGTATCCTCAATATTAATTGGCCTATAACCGATTTTTTATATACTCGGTTGTCTTTATACTTATAAATTTTCGTAATAAGTTAGTAATAAATATCACGTGATCCCCGAAATTACTAGAATACTGTGGTGCGTTATTATTTGCTTTAAAAGATATCGACACAATATATTTGTTTGTACAGTGCAATATATGTTATGTACATTAAGCTGTTAATTGTATCTAAGTCACAAATAACTTATTGGATGTCGTGAAACTTAAATACTTAATCGGATTTTGAATACGGGTATAAAATATTAATTTATTTACATTTGATTGATAATATTACTCATTAATTATTGTAAAATAATCAATGATTAGAATCCTATAACATTGTTTTTTGTTACTCAACAACAAGTCTAAATTTATTAGTTGTCATATTTATTGTTTACAACAAGGAATTCCCTATATAATTAGACTTTAATTATATCAAAGCCAAATATAATAGACTCGAATTTTGTCAAATTCAAAACCAACGTCCATAATGTATACAAATTAACATATAATTAACAGTAAGAGAGAGCAGTATTTTTTTATCCACCGATGTCTCATTCCAAGGTTTTTTTACTTTCATTTTACTCAATTTGGTCGTTTTGTTGGCGGTTGTTATATTTTGCCCACCAACTGTTTAGTAACTGTGCGATTAGCTGCCTATATTTGCTTCCCGTTTATGTGTTTAAATAATATATATTACATGATTCTAATGTGTACTGTTGCATTGACTTGTGCATTTTTTGTAATTTTATTCGTATTTGTAACAATTTTGATTATTTTGTTATTCTGAAATATTATGAGATCTGATATAAATATGTTTTCATTTATTTATTAATGTGTGTTTTATTTGGGGTATTGATCCTGTATCGTTTAATAGTTACCTATTATTACCTATTACTACTTTTCGGGACCCAAAATAATTGTGGTTCTTTGTTCTTGTATATAAAACAACTTTTGTATAGTCAAATAATTTGCTTTCTTTGGAAGTTATTTTTGTAGTGTTAATGATATATCTAATATTGATACGAGGATGTTGCTTTTTGCTCATTAAGGGATTAAAAAAGGGTATTTGAAAAATGTGTATAGATTGATATCATTGTGCAGTATATGAAATACACTTAAATACCCACAACTTAGTTAAAACGTAATATTTTGGTTAGCAAATAGTTCATACTAGTTGGCATAGGTAGATCGGAAAAATAAAAGACATTTAAGAATTTAATGCAGTTGTTTCTTTATAAGAAAATGCTTGTCATATGTACTTAAAATTATGCCCTAATATAGGACAACGGCTTACAATCGTGATTCCAATTTCAAATGCAAGAAGTTGTATATTGTAGCCGCTTTTCTCTGCCTAGTATGTTTATATTAATTCAATACCTAAAAATGATATGTTAATAACCATTAAATAATATTAAATAAAAAAATAAAAATCAAGTTTATTTTCTCATCATAAACACAAAAAAAAACTAAGGAAAACAAAAGTTTATCGCAAGGTTTACAACTCATTTTGTAGTTTAGAAGGACTCTTGCATAAATATTTTTACGTATTTTGAACCAAATGTCATTGTATATACGAAACCCAATGGAAGTTGTTTCTCCAGATATAGGGTTAAACTCAAAACAGAGTCTAGTTCTAAGATCGGTATCACATAAGTTCACACTTTTAAGTAGCGGCTTGAACACAAAACTTAAAATTAACCGAGTTCCTCACGGTCACCTTTTTCTTCTTTTTGCTTATTTCAATAGGCAGACAAAAAAGACCTTATTCCAAAAGGGTAACGGCAGATTATTTGGCGTCATCGGAAACGCCGAGCGTATGAGCCACGACCTCCTTCCTGAGAGGTTTCACTTGCACGCTGACGCATTTCGACGGACGAACAACCAAAGTAGCGCCACCTATTGAGAAATTTATCATTTAAATAATGCAAATATTGTTTATTTATTTATTTGGGAAACAATACAGTTTCACTTGTAAATAAAAATAAGATTACAGAACTCTGTAGTCTCTACAACTTGATGTTCCATTAACGGAGCAATAATAAATATCCACTGACATTCACACAGCGCCATCTAGCCCCAAATTAAGCGTAAAATCTGTAGTATGGGTAATAAACAACGAATAAATATAGGTACTTGTATACTTTTTTTGTATAATACATATAATATGTAGAAGCACCCAGACCAATACAAATAGACATGTTCATGCACACAAATGTTTGTACTGCCCGGGGATCGAACCCGGAATCCTTGGATATGTAGCCGACGTCTCAACCATTACACCAAATGGGTCGTCAGATTATTATTACCGCGAGTCAAAATAACTGAAGCCACAGATGCTTAAAAAAAATATTTTATTTAAAAAAATTACAAATATAATACTTTTAATTTACAAAGGTTAAAACTAAACTAAGGTTAATGTAATAATGGTTGAAATATATAACATACAATTATTTTTAACCCATTGAACGCCGGGATCTCAGACACAAAAGAAAATCTATTGTGTCTGGCGCCTTAAAGCTTCAGTAATTTAGACTGGCGCCCAACGTGGGGAAAAAAATAATTTTAACCTTAAATTATAAGTATTAACATTAGTTGTAATTTAAAAAATATTTTTTTTTTATACATCAGTTATTTTTACTTGCGTATCATGTAAATAATACGAACCAACAACAGTCCCGTCCAAGGCAATCGCCTGCTCGTACTTCTCAACCGGGATATGAATCCGCATCATGTTGTAAACCCGCGACGAGCGGGTCGCGCGGATGGCGCACGCTCGCTTCATAAATGGTGCCATCACTTCAGGCTTCGGTAAGTACGGCTCGCCGTATATCTAGATAAGATAATATAAAAAACAAGCGATGAACAAGCTCGTAATTGTAGATACCTCGCTTATAAACCTAAAAATTTTAGGACTAACTTGGGTCACTTTTCAACCATTAATAGGATTCAGAAACAATTTAGTCAATTGTCACACTCGCATAGCGATAAACTCGATTTGTCATATACACAGCGCAAGTTTAAGTCTACTTTGCTGGCACTAGCTGCCAGTAATGAGTAGAATAATGTTAATGTAAATTTTAAATTAAACGATTTCAAGCGTTCTGTCTGTCGACTCATTATTTGGTTGTGCATGCCGTGGCAGCCTTTAACTAAGGCAACACTACAATAATGTATTTATAGATATAAGTTTATAATTGTATGGTGTTTGTTTTGTTGGCTGTCCTAAATAAATAAATTAATTAAACTGAAACCTAAAATCAACAATAAACTAACTAAATGCACAATCGCGAAGAAATATCAACTAAAATATTATGTCCGAGCCGCATGACAAACACATTGTCTTTTGTTATATTAATGACATAAAATTATTCATTTAAATTTTGACCTTAAGGCGTCATTAAAAGGATCCAAAATCAAACGCACGAGCATACTACTGTCATTATGACATGTAGCGAGCGACGTGATTACGAATGAAAATTCTGCCCAATTGACGCGATTGGCAGACTTTTGTTTATTGTTTATCTATGGGTATAAGCGGTAACCCACTTTATTGGTGGGTGTTAACGACTACCATCCTAAGATTGTGACCGGGGCCGACGGCTTAACGTGCCCTCCGTCATCATCATCAGCTCATTACCACCGAGGGGCACGAGCCTACCCGTATAGGGTGCATTGGCCTAGTCGTCCACGCGGCCCAGTGCGGGTTGGACGACTTCACGCACAACCTTTAAATCTCGTCGCAGGCATGCATGAAGGTTTCCTCACGATGTTTTCCTTCACCGTAAGAGCGTCGGATAACGTACATGTAATTTCGAAAATTGTAAAACACATTGGTACGTGGCGGGATTCGAACCTCTGCCCTCCCGGTAGAAGGGCAACAGTCCACACCATTGAGCCACCGACGCTTGCCCTCTGTAGCAAGAAATAATCTTTAATTTTTTACAACCATGTGATTCGGCCTACAATGCCCTAACCAAACTGGGAAATTCGCACAAATTAACAACTTTAACAAATCGATCGTTAATAAGAAATAAAACATTACTCACCCTCAAAATATGTACTTTCTGCTTGTTTTGCGGTGTGAAGTTATTCGCTACAATTTGTCTTATCATCTGAAACAAAGTAAAGTAATTATTTATTTAAAAAATATATTTTATACAAAATAGACTATACTAGTTGTTCCCCGCGGTATAACATATTCTCCCGCAGTAAAACATAACCTAAAATCGATTCATTAAGTCACGATAAAGCGCACAGCTCAGGCTACCTTTCACAACACTGCACGTCACTATATTTTTCTTTGTTAGTTGAGATTTCGCGCGGTATACACTCATACCTATAGAACGTAAGTGTTACGGACAGACGCGATGTTACAGTGATTTGTTGTGATTTGACAATGGAAAGTGCGTTTTAAGTTTAAGGTGTTTTATTCTCGTCGCTAAGAGTAAGGTTTTTTCATGTTATACTTATACAGGACTGTCCAGACGCTAACCTGATGGTATGTAGGTAATACACCTGACCATGACAGAGCAGCATTGAAGGAGACCAACAACTGATAAACAGTTATTATCCTCCATCAATGCCGCACTGCGCCCGTCACCCGAGACAACAGATGTAAGGTCCCTTATACCCGGTAATTTCACTAGCTACAGTGCTCTCATCCCGAAACATGAAAGTGCATAGCACTCGTGTTTCACGGGATGATATCTGGCACTGCGGTGGTACCTACCTAGACGCTCGGTATCAAGTCCACCACCTAGTAAATTGTTAATACATTAGAAAATCTACTGTTTCTGTTGGATATAACTGTTGTGTATACTAATGACAGTAATCTGGATATAATTTCGATTTTTTTTAAATGCGCTAATAGTAAATTTTTGCACTCGTATTTTATGTTTTATGGTAGGATTTCAATTATTCCATTACACTTATTCTACTATCTTATAAAGATTAACATTAACATTAAAGTTGTTCTGAAACCGCAAATTTACAGTTCGATTGGAAAGTGACAAAAATACTAGAATTGAGTAAATTAATATTATAATTAATAGTAAATAAATAAATATCCACTGACATTCACACAGCGCCATCTAGCCCCAAGTTAAGCGTGAAGCCTGTATTATGAGTACTAAACAACGGATAAACATACTTATATACTTTTTTTTTACAAATACATACATATTATACATAGAAAACACCCAGACCATTACAAACAGACATGTTCATGCACACAAATGTTTGTCAGTACCCGGGGATCGAACCCGGAACCCTTGGTGTTGCAGCCGACCTCTCAACCGCAACACCAAATGGGTCGTACTACTATAATTAGTAGTAGAGTAAATAGTACAATTAAGGCCCTGTTTGTGATTAATAAATGAATAAATATATTACTCAGTGCATAAGGGGTTAAAGATAAAGTTCGTTTACAATCACTTACCATTGGTAGGTATGGCGCTGTTGCCATTAAAGCCTCCCTCACTCTCTTCCGCGCCACACCTTCGGGCGAATCCCCTAGCGACTTTGTTTCCAGCTGGGATATATGCCGTCTCACCTACGTCAAGAGAGAAAACATCATCATCATCAGCTCAATAAACGTCCCCACCGAGGGGCACGAGCCTACCCGTATAGAGCGTATTGGCCTTAGTCGTCCACGCGGGCCCAGTGCGGATTGGATGACTTCACGCGCAACTTTTGAATCTCTTCGCAGTTGGAGCAGACGAGTTCTGGAGTAAAGCCCGCGTCTGACCTTCAAAATGTACAGTGATGATCTCCAACCCGCCTGACAAGCTTTAATATAGAAATACCCTTTACCATAGTAACCCTAAGTCCAGCAGTGGACTCTTACTTTTAAGGATAAATCAATTACATAAATAAAAATACCTTTTTGATAATCCTGTCCGCATATTTACTGGCCACCCTCGATATTTCCGAGTTAGGTTTCCTGCTCTCAACTGAAAGGAAAAGCACAGAAATAGTATTTGCTCTAGAAAAAAAAATTATTTTATGTCATACATAAGTGTCAATTCCGACAATTTACTGTAGAATCTGGCCGGCTTCAAGGCAAGAGTGAATAGGCTGTTTCTAGGCAGGCATGATCCATCCTAGGCCACATCATCACTTACCATCAGGTGAGATTGCGGTCAAATGTCCGTCAAAAAAATGGTACAATAAAAAAATAATAATAAATTAATTAAAATTAAAGCACTAAAACCTTCTCCTGAATGTTACAAATACTTTATCAAAAACCGCATCGAAATCGCTTCAGCCAAACGCGAGATAATTGCGGACAAACATACATACATACTAACAGGTCTAACCCTCTTTTTTTGAAGTCGGTTAAAAAGTAGAAAGGCCTCCGGCCCGATGGACCGACGACTTGCGGAAGGTCGCTGGTGGAGAATGGATGAGGAAAGCGGAGGACCGGGATATCTGGCGCAAAATGGAGGAGACCTATGTCCAGCAGTGGACTACGATAGGTTGAAGAGAGAGAAAAAGTGCAATACTTACCTAGAAACTCGTAATCGATGGTCGGCTCAGCCGGTAAAGCCGACAGCTCGTGTTCCAACACTTGGGTGCGAGGAGTCCCGGCGGCGTCCTCCACGCGGTGGAGGGTCGACAGCACCAGCTGGAAGTCCGCGAAATGGGGATGCGCTTTCCTGTTAAAAATTAAAGTGGGTGGACGGCCACCCATCTGGTGTTAAAATAATGAAAATGAAAAGTGTTTATTCAGTTTAGGTCCAACACTTATGAATGTGTAATGTGTATTGTCCGGTGAAGCTGTGAAGGCCACCTGCGGCCAACAGCAATAAGTCATTCCGAAAAAAAAAAAAAAAAAAAAAGATGTCGGCTAATACACCAAGGTTTCGATCCCCGGGCAGTACAAACATTTGTGTGCATGAACATGTCTGTTTGTATTGGTCTGGGTTTTTTTTATGTGTAATATGTATATATTAAAAAAAAGGGCGTGAGCTGTATTTATATTTTTTTATGATTTTAAATTTCAGGTTTTGTATTTGTTTTTGTATACATTTTCTTAATCATCTTAGTATTTCAATTTTGTAATATTAATTTATTGTAATTTTAACATTGCATATACCTACTGTACCATATAAATGTGTTTTGTCAAAATTCAATTTGGATGTAAAACCACCATTGTTTGTAAAATTATTAAAAAAATTTTTGCTTAATAAAATTGCGCTATGCATTGCAAAATCGGTATTTGCTATCGCGGCAAACGAAATACTCGTACATCATCCAGTGCACCCTTAGCCCTTTTGTAGCTAAATCTAGCACTTTTTAGCATAGGTGAACTCCTTTTTTAACGATTTAGCCCGATAAAAGCAATCTAGCTCTTTTTCATTGTCTTGAAAATATTACCAAATTATGAAGATTCGACATGCTAACAGGTACTTTTTTGTTATTTCGTGTTTCATGATAACGTTTTTTAACCGCTCTAAAAAAACGGCTCAATGACATGATTATCAGCATTTTTAGAACAGAAAATCATTTGATGCTCAATGTAGCCCTATCTAGCTCTTTTTAGCTTCTCAAAAAGGCCTTTTTTAAAACTGAGGTGGCAACACTGACATCATGAGTGAACAGTCAAATACTGCATATATTGTGCCTTTGTATACGACACCCTAACCGCACTTACCTGTAAATCTTGCTGAGTTTGAAACTCGACTCGATAGCTTCTTTATTTGTATCCGCCATGTCCTTCAGGCGAAATAACACTGTCTGAAAATATTCATAAATATATTTACAATGAGATAGTCAATATACGACGACCCATTTGGTGTAATGGTTGAGACCTCGGCTATTACACCAAGGGTTCCGGGTTCGATCCCCGGGAAGTACAAACATTTGTGTGTATGAGCCGACGTCTCAACCATTACACCAAATTGGTCGTCACCTAAATATTCCGCAAAAGGAAAGCATATAGCATACCTCAGAAAGCTCCTGAAGCAGCTTGTTATTGGTCTTCTTGCTGAGGCTATAAAGTCCCGTGTACTTGCACACAATCTCTTCCATCAGGTCTTTATGTGTGTTGGTCACTGTCTAAATAAAAATCACAAGATTATGATCATAGATTATAGATCATCATAGTATACAAAAACAATACTACTTTTTTAATCCCGTAGTGAGAATGTGTAGAACATATAATGATTTGGTCCGAAGTGGCGGAAATATAGATATAGATTTATTTACGAATTGTTTTAATGGTTACAAAATAAAGATAACGAATCTTTTTAGATTGTCCTCAACCCCGTATAACACATATTTCTACATAACTCTTAAGTATTATTTTTATGAACTCTTTAATATGTGTGTAAATGTCAGAGTATTATTTGGAGCATGCTGTGTACGCTATTTATGGATTACCATCTAGTGCATTTATTTTGTTAATTTCTTTGGAACTAAAAGATTGTAATCTGTCTGCGTACCAAATAAAATAAATATGGAAACAAAAGATGAACAACAACTCAATCATTTTATAAAATATCTTTTCTTAAAGATATGCATTCAGCATATCTTTTAGAAAAACCGCACAAGAATTTTGGCATGATACTCAACAATCCAGTCCAGTCAAACCTCCCGAACCAGTGGTAGCTTCATTTGACATTCATAAGTGTTCTATAAGGACCTAAACTGAATAAACACTTTTCATTTTCATTTAATTTTTAAACTATTTTACTATGTTGCTGAAAATATCTATATATCGTTGTTACATAAAGCTGTGACATACACTCTTTTTTAATGCCCCAATGGGATGCCATGTGCGCAATGTATGTACATAAAAAATTGTAATACCTTCGTTACCATGTGGCTTGCAAATAAATATTGTTTTATACTTTGGTGTTCATAGAATACCAATATTATGATTCGAAATACTGTTTATAAATAAAGTTTTGATTTCTCCTGAAGTCCATTTAATAATATGTGTACATGTAAATATTGTTTTCTAAAATGTATTGTAATGCTGCTATCATTACATTACGTTCTCATAGAAGTCTTAGGCTTATAATCAAGAATGAGATTCAATGTTGATCTTTGCTTCAATTCAGTCTAGCTACCAGGACAATATAAAAAAAAATTAAATAAGCCAACCTTAATGTTTCTTGCATCTGTTAAATTCATATTATTCTGTCACTATAAGCTGCAGATGCTAAGTCTAACATCTCATTTTTCATCTAATTTCTTAATTTTTTTCATGTGTAGTAAATGTGTTTTTTGAATCTTTTTGAAAGATAAATAATAACTGGGAACTAACTTACATTCACAAGATTTTTTGATTTCGAGGACATTGTCAAGGGCAGCTTGTGGAGATGAGGCGGTACTGGAAACTGAAACCAAAATAACATATTATTTTAACTGTATAGCATTGCTGTGTGGGAAGGTATTTCATTTTCTTAATTATAGTTTTCAAGAATGCAATTAAATATGGATCCAGTATGGTTAGTAAAAAATTATTTATTGAACTATTAGGTAAAACAGGTTCAAATTCAAGATCCAAAAACTATGGGAATTTAGAAAATGCAAAACACCTTAACTAAGTAATATATCAAGAAATTGTTTGCTTGTATGGGACTTCCCTAAGTTTTAATTGAAATCACAAAACTTCCCTCAGTTTTAATTGAAATCACAAATCAGTATCTCTTTGTACTGATTATATTTAATTCTTGATGATCCATTTGGTGTAATAGTAAGGATACACCCAGAATGTTTGTACTGTCAACATACAAACATTCTGGGTGTATCCTTTGTATGATATGATTAACAAAAAAAAAAAATATAAGTATGTTGATCAGTTGTTTAGTTTGTTTGTTTAGTGTCAAAATATTTTTTTTAAAAATAAGTAAAAATATACTACCACTTGAGTCTTGGTTACCTAATAAATGAAATTTTATTATTATTATAACACAAGCTTCACATTACTTGGCGCTAGATGGAGTTGTGAGAATGTCGGTGGATGTAAAATTAATTTATAAATTCTACGAAAATTTGAAAGACATCATTATCAATGTAAGATGGCGCATTATAGACCCGAATGTCTCATTAAAGATTATATACTTTTCCGACTAATTTGGTTAGTAAATTTCATAATTTCTACTTACATCAGGTACGTGGTCAGGTATCGATGCTTTAAATTGCATGTTTGCCATTTCATTGAAGTGCTCAATCACTTTGATCGGATCAAGTTTTTCTGATATGCGAATGTAAGCAATCCGATTCGGGCCGCGCGATTTGTTGAAGTTAACAGATTCGAAATTACCCTTCAACAACTTAGAATTGGATAAAAAGAGATTAAGCCGCTGCAGATTCCACTGAAAATAGTAACAAAGATTTTCAACAAGTTCAAATTAGCACTTTTAATAGGTAATCAAAATCAAAACTATGGGCTAAGCTTGAAACTTTTATTTACCTTATTGGGTACATGTTCAAGTGCTATATAAGACATATTATGTAAAGATGTCGAATCCTCCAATACCGATAGTAAAATTCCAAATCGGATACTCAAATCGACAATCGTAGCTATATATTACTTTTAAATTGGCAAAAAATGTTGTTTTCTTAAAAAAAATGTCATTTATTTAAATGACATTGACAATAAACTTTTTATTTTTTTTATTTTAGTTCGCTTTTTTATAATTGTTCTATTGGGAACAGGCTAAGATCATACACTATACTGCCTCGTCATTTTATATGTTCTTTTGTTTGATTGATGAATAAATGAGTAATGAATATGATGATGATGATTAGTGATCATTATGATGATATATAAATACCCTACAAGTTTCAGTAAAGATGTGAAACTTTAGTGAAACCTTATGCGAACTTCTTACGAGAACTCAAAGTTGTACTGTTTTGTTTCATTTGGCTACACTTGCACTTATTCACTAACACAATGGTTAATTAATAATCCACCATTATTTAACTATCCACAATTAATCTAATATCACTTTGGCCTTTGTTTGTAAATTATATATGGGGAAACTTTAATTGTAATTTTAATTTGATATTATATATCATTGGTATTGGTTTTTAGACATGAAATATATCACAAATTTTAAGGAAATAAATGTATGCTACGGGTAAATAACATTTAAAAAATAATTGCTTACTGTTTGAGTTTGAAACACATAATTCTTTTTTTAATTACCTAATTATTGTAGACATTCGTTTTGATATAATTTGTAGATATTGTGTTCTGGTATAAAAATAAGTATCTCTTAAACTTAGAGTATTAATTATTGTTACTCTGAGGTCTTACACTAAGCATATTTTTATACATGATAATGTGTCATTATGAATAAAACACCAAGATTTGTAAATAAAATGTATTGTGTATGTTTCATAATATTATGACTTAGAGTATAGATATTCAATTCTTAAAGATTATAAAATGTACCAATGTACCAAAAAATAAAAAAATATATAATACAATGTTTAAAAAAGTTGAATAAATATGCAATTATAATAAGCCTTTGTCAACATTTTGATCATATCATAAAATAAAGATTTATCATGATTTCCTGATTAAAGGCTTGAGGGTAGAAAGTTGTACACAAGATTGATCTGCCCAAGGTATGAATTCAAATTTAGTTGCTATTACACATTGCAAAAGCATAAAGCAGTCTTTCTTCTGCTCTATGATGGTTGGCCGGGTCTTTATTTGTCAGTCTGTGATAAAGAGCTAATAATGTGTAACCATTTTTATTTTTAGGTTTATTCTCATGCTGAAAAGCGTTATTTATTACTTCTCTGCGACTGACTACCTTATCTGGGTTTTTGGTTTTGGTTTCTTGTGAGGATGTTACAGATAGCTCTATGGTAGAGCTATCTGTAACATCCTCACAAGAAATGTCTGAAAAACTATCGCAAATCTTATCTATGTCTTCCCAGTCTTCAGAGCTGACATTTAATACTGGCCATACATCTTCATCATCAGTCAATAATTCTTGAATATCAGTAGAAATATTAGTATTACTACTTAAAGTCTTAGAAATGGCTTTGCTGATTTCATTTGGCATTGATGAACTCACTTTATCAGAGAGTACATAACGAAAACCAACCAAAGAGTCCACACACAACAAGTCAGTAGGCAAAAAAGAGTTCGCATCATTAAATTCAGCCAGTAATATTTTGTAGTCAAATACATTACCATTGTGTGCAACTAAGCAAACTGGTTTTGGCAGACCTTTTAAGAATGATACAATTGTTTCAATTTTCTGTTTGAAAAGTGGTGCGTGTTGTAGTAATTCGTTCGAGAGCCCATTCATAGCGATGACTTTGGGATTAATAGGTCTTTTTGGATTGAACACCATAGTTAGTTTACTAGCCGCCGGCGAATCTCCATTATTCGTTTTTATTAGATCTTTCCTAGACACTGCTACAAAACTTAGTTCTGTGATTTTCGTCTGATTCTTCTCTTGCCATGGCAAGCCAGTAGTTTCTATATCAAAGAATACAAAAGTCTCAATTACAAACATTTTGCTTAACAATAACTATTTACGAATCGGTAATATAAAAAAGATTTATCGATGATGACGATTGAAGTAAACTTCTTATATTATCGCTTAGTGCCACTACATTCTCACACTACATTATTACTCATATTCAGACACATTACAAGAACAACAAGTGTTTGTTTTCACTTTTTTCATTGACTGTCAATCACAGTACGACAGCTATCACCTAGTTTTTTTTTATAAAAACGCGCTGTCAGCGCTGCAATAAATCGCTATATTTAAAATAGATGTGATGATAATAATTTCGATCACGGCCGAGATCACGGCCCGCGACTGTTTTCCTTCAAATCCGGTTTTGCTGATGATGTGATCGCATATCGCTGATGAGGCAATTTTGTTTATAAAAATCCTCGCAACTTGCGGGCATGCAAGGCTCGGAAACCGGTTAAATTTTCAAACCGGTATCATGTACTTGTCGCCAAACCCATTTCATTATGGTTTAGCTCCCGATACCGGTATTTTTAAACCGGTTTTTCAGGGAACAGTTCTTAGTGACAAAACCTTTAAATACCGGTTTATAAATTATGGTTTTATCTACGTCATATTTTTAACCCGTCACCCGCATCCGTCGATGGAGCGACCAGAATCAGGTTGATTTGTTATTTTGCCACCATTCGTGCTACCGCGTCTGCTTTGTAAATACGCAACAGACTTTCTTTGCACTGTGTTGTCTTATATCATACTACTTAGGTTTTCTTGTCGCCAAAAAGATGGATAAGAGTGACTACATACACACTTATTGTATTTTAAAGTGATTTATCTTGCAAAAATAATATTAATAACATACAACATTCCTGCTTGGCCGTGTCCTTGAAATAAATACCTAATCATCAAACCTAACTAAATTGGCATCAACCCCACAATCGGCCACTACCTGCCGGGTTAGGTTGGACCATCGCCTTTCTTTGAGTGCCGGATTCAGCTTTGGACGCTCTCGCACTGGATAATATAATACGAATTAGAAATTAGAAACAATGTTGCACAGAGAACAGACACTGAGGTACAGGCATTAACCGCCAATATGTCAGGCGAGCAGCCGTCAATTACCACTCGAATTGACCGTTCCTTCAGAAAGTTAGATATCCAGGTACACAGAGGAGCTGGTATCTTGTAGGATGGAAGCTTAGTAATTCGGCCATCATGCCAAACCCTGTCAATTATGCAGAGTTTATGTCATATTGTTGTAAATGTTTCCTCTGTTCTCTCATACTTCGTAAAACGATGATGATTCGTCTTAAATACGTACGATTCATAAATCATTTAGAGATTCGTATGAGTTAATACGAGTACATACCTATTCAATTTTGGCAACGTAACTCTTACGATGGAAATAAACGTTCTGAATTCAATTTTGTGTCAAGACGACAAGACAAAATTAGTACTATCGACAGCTTAGTTTAGCGCACTACGCATTTGAAAAGTTCTTTACTAATATTGCTGTCACTGTAACTAGTAAATTAAACTCAAATCCTCATCTTGCTGTTTCTCTCCTCAAGTCACATGTTGATGAGTGCAAAACGATTTACACATGTAAATGCAGGGATAATCATTAGAACTTTTAAAGAGTTAAATATTAAAAAACAGAGGATTTATGGGACTCTCTACAGAAATACTTAAAAATATAATTATATGTATTGCTCCTCACTTAGCTGTTATTTTTAATCAGTGTGTTGACCAGGGCAAATTTCCAAATTTGATGAAATTAAGTAAAATCATACCTTTATTCAAATCTGGAGAAAAGAGTGACCCGTCTCACTACAGACCTATCTCTATTCTCCAGCTCTAAGTAAGATATTTGAAAAAATATATTTAATCAATTATTGTCTCATTTCAACGTAAACAAATTATTACATAGCAATCAATTTGGATTTACTAAAGGCAGATCCACTACTGATGCAGGAGTGGCACTAATGAAACATATTTTTAGGTGGGAAAATAAGCAAGATGCTATAGGAATATTTGCGATCTATCGAAGGCATTCGATTGCGTTAACCATAATACTCTCCTCATGAAGTTGAAGCATTACGGTGTCGATAAGGACGCTCTTAATTTAATACAATCATATTTAACGAATAGAGTCCAAAACGTACATGTCGGAGAAACAAGTTCCAGCGGAGCCCTTTTATTGATGGGCGTTCCCCAGGGCTCAATATTGGGACCTTTATATTCTTAATTTATATAAATGATCTACCTTATTATACTCAAAACCTATGTGAAACTGTATTATTTGCTGATGATACATCTCTTATATTTAACGTGGATAGACAAAAATAAACTTTTGACGATGTAAATACTACACTTTCTCAGGTATTACATTGGTTTACGACCAATAATTTACTTCTTAACTCTAAGAAAACCAAATGTATTAAGTTCACAATGCCTAATGTAAGGCAGGTAGATACTATCACTTTGGATGAAGGACCCATGGAAGTAATAAATTCAACCGTTTTCCTGGGTATAAAATTAGACGCAAAATTGCAGTGGGTCCCATATTGCGGCTTTGGCAGGAAGGCTTAGTTCCGCTGCATATGCTGTAAGGAAGATAAGAAGTCTCACTGATATTGAGACTGCAAGACTTGTGTATTTAGCTATTTTCACAGCGTGATGTCTTATGGTCTACTTTTGTGGGGGTCTGCTGCTGATCTACAAACAATTTTTGTATTGCAGAAAAGAGCCATCCGTGCCATATACGGCCTTAAATCACGTGACTCACTAAGGGAATTATTTTAACAAATAAATATTTTAATTACCGTCTCAGTACATTCTAGACTGCGTCATCTATGTACACAAAAATTTACATGTATTTTCAAAAAAGTCTGATAGTCATAGCTTGAACCTTAGATTAAGCATGTACAGATGTAGTCATAAGACGTTGCCGCTCTTATATCATTGTAATGCAATACACGTCATGTATCTTTGTCTATCACACGAATCCTAGTTACGAGTAGAAGAGACGGTTGATAGACGTTTGACAACTCTGACGTCGTGTCATTTTGTGGCCTCCAAAGAGGCCAAAACATTACGAGCTGTCGTGCAAATTTTTTACAAAGTGTCATAATTTTAATAAATATTTTGAAAAGAAATAAGTAAACGTAGAAAAATGTCGTGTTCTGCGTTAAATTGTTCTTCAAGAACCACCAAAGGAGGAGTAAAAGACCCGGAATTATCATTTCATAAGTAAATATTTGACGACATTTTCATTCATATTACGTAGTTGTAATGAGACTTATGGATAAAAAACATGTAGTAGTAACTTTAAATAATGTAGACATACATTAGCTTGTATTAATTGTAGAAATTACGTCTAAAACAATTAATATTATGCATGAAAATTTAAGGATGTTACATAGTGATGTACTCAACATAGAATTTAATTCCATCGATAGTATTTCTTTAACAGTTTCTTTTATACAATTATTGAATTTTTAGGTTCCCGAAATGTCCACAAATCAGAGAAAAATGGGTTAAAAGTGTAAGGCGTGAACTGGGAGCCTACGAAGAACTCCAGGCTTTGCTCAAACATTTTGAGCAATCCTGTTTCATCGTAGCTTATCAATAAAAAAACTGAAATC
The DNA here is from genome assembly GCA_019425675.1 of Leucinodes orbonalis. Lineage (NCBI taxonomy): Eukaryota > Metazoa > Arthropoda > Insecta > Lepidoptera > Crambidae > Leucinodes > Leucinodes orbonalis. The sequence goes on from PQWD01004566.1 coordinate 40,642, forward strand.
CGATGCAGTACCAACCATTTTTGAAGGATATCCTGGATATTATAACCTGTTAGTTATTTTACTATTTAGACCCTTTTATGAGAGTCTTTTCTATATAACTGGTTAGAGAAAGTAAGTTTTTTGTTTTCTTTAGATGAAAATGAAAATGAAAAGTGTTTATTCAGTTTAGGTCCTTAAAGAACACTTATGAATGTCAAATGAAGCTACCACTGGTTCGGGAGGTAGTTTTCCACTGAGAAGAAACCAGCAAGAAACTCAGTAGTTACTCTTTTCAAAAAAAATTGTTGAATACAGATTCATTTGTAATCAAAATAATTATATAAAGCAAATTATATTTTCAATTTTTATCGTATTATGTATTGGTAAAAATATAATAATCTACAAAAGTACTATTAAGCAGTTAAGTATTATATAAATTTAAATAGACGACAACAAAAAAAACAAAAGTAGTGCAGGCGTGGAAATCAACATGTCCATGAGTTTTTATCATTTATATAATCTTCAACACTATAGTAAGCTTTTTTATTAAAATAGACTTTACATGAGACTTAAACTTATGCAGGGGTAAATCAATTACATTTTGTGGAGCTTATTAAATATTTTAATGCTTAATCCCACAAATGAGTTCCCAACCTTATGCAATCTAAGATTTGGAACGGCAAGTTTGTGTTTGTTCCTAGTGTTCAAACTATGATTATCTGACTTTTTGAAATACATGAAATTTTGTGTACATAGATGACGCAGTCTAGAATGTACTGAGACGTAATGTTAAAATATTTATTTGTTTAAATAATTCCTTAGTGAGTCACGTGATTTAAGGCCGTATATGGCACGGATGGATCTTTTCTGCAATACAAAAATTGTTTGTAGATCAGCAGCAGACCCCACAAAAGTAGACCATAAGACATCACGCTGTGAAAATAGCTAAAATACACAAGTCTTGCAGTCTCAATATCAGTGAGACTTCTTACTTCCTTACAGCATATGCAGCGGAACTAAGCCTTCCTGCCAAAGCCGCAATATGGGGACCCCACTGCAATTTTGCGTCTAATTTTATACCCAGGAAAACGGTTGAATTTATTACTTCCATGGGTCCTTCATCCAAAGTGATGAAAGTATCTACCTGCCTTACATTAGGCATTGTAAACTTAATACATTTGGTCTTCTTAGAGTTAAGAAGTAAATTATTGGTCGTAAACCAATGTAATACCTGAAAGTGTAGTATTTACATCGTCAAAAGTTTCTTTTTGTCTATCCACGTTAAATATAAGAGATGTATCATCAGCAAATAATACAGTTTCACATAGGTTTTGAGTATAATAAGGTAGATCATTTATATAAATTAAAAATAATAAAGGTCCCAATATTGAGCCCTGGGGGCTAGATAGAAATAAATCTGTTTCTATACTATATATTTTAAAGTTTAAATTGGAATAGCATGACAATAAAAAGCGTACCGATAATGAAGTATGTTGTTTAAAGGCATACAAATAAAGTTGTGTATTCCGTATTCCGCTTCTGGTATTCCGCTTGCATAAACGCTTTTAGCTTTATTATAACAAACTAATTCACAAAATTAGCAAACAACAATATGACCGATCTGTCAGATTTTGTTCCACAAATCGTCGTGGGACTTCTTTCGTGAAACAGACTTTATGTAGAAACTTACACAATCACAAAGAGAATGGCGATTCGCGTAGTTCAAATATTAGAGAAAAAGTCAAACTTGTTAATATTATAAAAGATATTTTATTAATTTCACATAGTTGGAAATCATGTTTTTTGAGGAAATGCTGACTCACTGCAGATATCTGATTAAGGATAAAAACAATTGCAAATTGATAATGGCCACTGAATAACTACTTACTGAGTTTCTTGCCAGAGTCTTCTTAATATACTCAAATCTTTGAACCGGTGTGGTAGATTCAAAATACTTTTTAATTTCTTTTTAGGGTTCCGTAGTCAAACAGCAAAAAACAGAACCCTTATAGATTCGTCATGTCTGTATGTTTGTCCGAATATCAACTTTTCTCAGAAAATTTAAAAACTATAAAAATATTGTTATAATTTTGCAAGAACATATTTGTGTTCTGTAATCCACATTATAATTTTAACAAAAAAACATGAAAAAAAATATGTTTTTAGGTCGCATATTTTAAACTGAAACTTTTTTTTCATGATACCCACTATTGTGGGTTATCAATGTAGGTATGTATGGGTCTTTAAAAATGATAATGAGGCTTTCAGTATATATTTTTTAAATAAAATAATTTTTAAGTTTGAGTTTGTGAGTGTTATTTAAAATTTGTTTTTACCGTAAAAATATAAATAGTCTATTTAATACCTACCAATAATATTTTGTTTTATTGTTCCAACATCATCTAATTTTTAACCCAGGAAGACAAACTTCAAAATATTTGCGTATAAAATGTATTATGGTAACGCTTTATTTTTAATTTTTGTTGTAGATAAAATTAACAGCGTTGCTGTATCTGACTCCATGTTATTTTTAACACAATTTATAATCATCTAATTCTGCAGGTGCGACGACGGCGCCCGGCTTAATTCTAGCAATATGTTCGATACCAAGGTCACATCCCTATTGACGCACACTAATACAAATCTGTAACTGCACACTAACAAAAATTAGACACCGCCTTTCAATATACAGTCTGTCTACCTCATAATATGTCTATGGCTTGAACACTAGGAACAAACACAAACTTGCCGTTCCAAATTTCAGATTGCATAAGGTCGGGAACTCCTTTGTGGGATTAAGCATTAAAATATTTAATAAGCTACCACAAAATGTAATTGATTTACCCCTGCATAAGCTTAAGTCTCATGTAAAGTCGATTTTGATGAAAAAAGCTTACTATAGTATTGAAGATTATATAAATGATAAAAACTCATGGACATATTGATCTCCACGTCTGCACTACTTTTGTTTTTTTTTGTTATCATCTATTTAAATTTATATAATACTTAACTGCTTAATAGTACTTTTGTAGATTATTATATTTTTACCAATACTAAATATAACAAAAATTATAAATATAATTTGCTTTATATAATTATTTTGATTACTTTTTATTATTTGTTTATTTACAAACGCATGCGCGTGTTATACTTTCCGCCTCCGCGCGCCCGACCCCCGGTCATAGTGTCCGTTGCTCGCCGAATAAACCGGTTTATTTAGTTCAAAATATTGTTCTTTAAACGTTCGCGTTCTCCACAATAGTTCGTAGTAAAACCGTTATAAACCGGTATTAACCGGTATATTTTTAACCTGTTCCAAGCCTTGCGGGCATGAGTGCATACCATTAACATAATTATAGCTGATAGCCGCTGGTGGTCCAGCTTTCAACTCTTTGCGTCTGCATTTAACTCAAGCAGCCGGCGCCGGTTTTCATAGGCTCTGGCAGTGTGCTGCCATTGGCCCTTCGCAGCACTTCAGGATTCCGTACGCGGTCAGACCATCGGATTGTGAAGTATTTTCCGTAAGCACTTGAGATGGAATCGGTCTAGTATATAGATATGACAGCGATACATTGTCCACGATTCGGCAGATTAGGAGATGTTGGGCGACACGACTGCCATTTATGCACTAAACAGTGATCTTCGTTGCCAGCCTAAAGTCATGCGAGACCTTAGAGTTCAGCTTGCCGCTGCATCAGTGCCAATTCTGTTGTTGATTTGAAGCCCTCTGGCTTGTGTACTTTATACAATGATATTTTCTATTACATGATTGAATTAATAAAATCGGGTGTACATAGGTTGCGTTGCTGTAAACGACGAACAGTCTTGACTTTTTTCACCAGTGGAGGAAAACAGAGGTACATTTAGTTCCAAATTACTATTTACGTAATTTTTTTCATCTTTTACTTCTGAAGGTGTCCCCATCTGTTTTCGCATGGACGACAATAACGGCAAATTTCGCCATACTGAAAGCCCGAATGCCGTGATGTGATTACTGAGTTGATATACGCCGATGACCTGAGCTTTGTAGCAGAATCCCCAGAAGCCCTGCAACACCTAATGTCCAATTTCCACGATTCGTGCTAGTTTAAATAATAGAAATTAGTGCCAAAAAGTTGGAAACGTGCTGTGTTTAGAAATTCATGGTCGTGAGTCACTGAATGATTATTACACTCTGAAGGGATGAGTTGAAAGGTGGACAATTTTCGCTACTTGAGGAGCACAATAATATCATCTAACCGTGATCTGATCATGATACTGAGATCAATAGCATAATATGCTGCATGGTATTTATGTTATAAATAGAAATAACATTTATCACACTTTTTTAAAACAAAGCCATATTTTGCGCCAACTTACATTAAGATTGCTAGTCACAGATCATTCGATTGAAATCGTCGATCGAAAACGAAAGATGTCGGTTAAGGAAAGAACAGTGCCACGGATATATTTAACATTTTTAGTTTTAGAATAACTACCGCTTACGATAGTTTCAAAAAAGGTTCACTGTCTAGTGAGTAATAATATACAAGGCCTTTAATTAAAACAATATTTACTCATGGCGAGGTAGTATAGTGTGTGATCTTAGCCTGTTCCAAACAGAACGAATTAAAAAAAGTTAGTCGTCAATAATTTTCATTGATATAGGACCATAAATACATGGAAGAATGGCTAAAATAACAACTGCACTGCATATCTTCATTCCTTTTTTCCTTAAGGTATTTAATAGTGGGTAAGAAAGAGACATGTGTTACGAGTCGTTTCATTATCTGGTACGTTGTCACAACTTGATTTGATTGATGAATTTGCTAGTGATGGGAATGAATTATTATATTTTACCGATAGTTATGGTATCTGAAAATACTGATGATGTGCTCTAGCGTAGAAACTAAATATTTGGCTTTCGATATGGAGGTCGTGGGTTCAATTCTCACGGGGATTACTATAATGTTAGCTTCGATGGCGTCCTTCTCGAGGTTGGGCAAGAATATGTTTTCTTAGACCAAACTATTCAAGCTGGCCATAACAACTTCGTGAGGGAAGCAAGGAGGAATCTGTTGGGCTGGGCGGCATTTGACAAGTTACGTCAGGTCTTCACGTCGACGATTCCGTAAGGCTTAAAAACAAAAGTCTGAGCAATGCGTCCTACACGTACCACCATACACAGGTGAGACATTGAAACGGACTACGAAACTGGTTCTCTAGTTATGTCACTCAACGGTCAATGGAGGGGGCTATGCTCGGGATTTCTCTTAAGGATAAAATCAGATTTACTAGGTGGAGACTCGATACTGAGTCATCTAGGTAGGTACTACCGCAGTGCTAAAAATCGTCCCGTTAAATAAGAGTGCTATGCACTTTTGTGTTTCGGTATGTAGGCAATGTAGCTAGTAAAATTACCGGGTATAAGTGATCTAGCATCATCACATTACACACATCAAAGATAACTGTATATCTCTACTATTTGATGGATCTTATTATACATCCAGTGGTTCACAGTTTATGACGTAAAAGGAACGTTTCTATATATTTTGTATGAGATTATTGATATGTGACGTCATTGCTCACTATTATAAATTGACCTAATATTTATTGGTTTCAGTTTATTTAAAAATACAATATTGCAAGTAAACAACAGTGATCAATAAAACGACATATAAAATAAGGTGCGCTTTTATAAAAAAAGGTTTAGTATTTTTATTACAGATGGTGGAGAATACCGAATTGAATCAGCTTCGGTCAAATTTAATGAAGGTACAGCATTAAATTTTAATCTCCTTTTAGAAGAAAATTGATTATGCAAATAATTGTCGGGGCAGAAGTGCTTAGCACAGATCCTGCTGTGGGTCTTCCAGTTCCAGTCGGGTCTCCCGACTCGTCTCATCCACTCTTGTTTCATCTTTTCATCCTTTGGGAAACTGTAATATTATAAAAAACCTTAATATATCTGCTGATGTTGCTTCGCCGGAAAGCCTAGCTAAAATATCGATATGTAAAAGCCACATCACTAGTTGACATGTTTACCTAGAAAATTTAATTAGGATTTTTTGAGAAAAAGTAGACAAATACTGTTTTGGCTTTTATTTGAAAAGTACAACTATAAGTAAGAAACATTTATATTATAGTTTACACACATTTCCTGATTTATTTAATAAAAATTTAACCAAAAACTTACGAATGAAAGTGAATCTTTTCACCACTGCTTTGTTTTCTTCCCGAATGTGAACAACAACCGTCAATTACACAAAACATGTTATTATGACCTAAAACACTTCATAAGGAACGAGCACACATAAAGATAAATCACTATCTGAGCGCAAATTAAACAGAAAATAATTTTTCTTATAATCAGGAGCCGCCAAACCACTGACAGTACTATAATCCGGCCATGTGAGCAAAGTGTCAAACTGTTTTTAACTATCTTTAAGAATGCACGTGAAAATGTGATTTTTAATTTAGTAGTATGCTAAATAAGTCCAATGACATAACATTGTATTTAGTCCACTGACAGATGTGACGACCTGCTAATTATGAGAACAATGTTCAGTTCGCTCATCGCTGTCTCATTTTCGCCTACGCAAAATCGTGTAAGGAGTGAGAGCATCAGGTATACGCTTTAATCGCTATTTTAGCCCGGATTCCATGCTTTAGTCATGTTTCTATGTCATGGATTGACAAATTTGACATTTTACATCTACAACATTCTCATCGTTTGCCCACCACAACAACTTTATCGATTAAACGTTATGGAATACAACAAAATCGGATAAGTAAAATTATTATACGTTAAACAGTTATATTGTCTTATTACGCTATCAGAATTATTATTTCTAAAATTGTATCACTTCGATATAAACCCATTTTAGTGCAAGGATTAGAAAATGCCTGTCATTAAAATTTCCGGATTCCCGGCTGAGGTGAGAAGCCAAAAATACTAACTTTAATTTGTTATTAGTATAGAAATAAGGCGAAATGTAATATGAGATCGCCGTTGTGCTACTTATATTATTTAATTAAATTGTTTCAAGGAGATGCCGCAAAGCAATAAAACGCTTCATAAGAAGTTGCTCTGTTCATAACAAGATGTTTCGGCTTAGTAAAAATGTCTCTGGCTCAATGGTGTTGGCTGTTGCCCTCCTACCGGGAGGGCTGAGGTTCAAATCCTGCCACATACCAATGTGTTTTCGAATTTTTGAAATTATATGTACGTTATCCGACGCTCTTACGGTGAAGGAAAACATCGTGAGGAAACCAGTGCACGCCTGCGAAGAGATTCAAAGGTTGTGCGTGAAGTCGTCTAACCCCCCAAGTCTACATGGGGGGTTAGGCCATAGTCGTCCACGTTTATGGCCTAATCACCCTATATGGGTATGCTCTAACCCCTCGGTGGGGATATTTAATGAGCCGATGCAGATGATAAGTAAAGTAAATAAAAGTATGTTTCATTTATATCCCACATTTTTGTGCATTCATATTTTGTATGAATTCTTAATCAATTAATAATAATGGGGAATGCTATATGAATAATGAAAAATCATTGTTATAAACAAAACATACATATAGGGCCTATATGTATGTTTTGTTTATAACAAATATTCTAAAATGAGACTCAATGTTAATCTTTACATAAATGAAGTTGGTAAGGGATGGTATTATTTTTTAGAGATTGCTATCCCGTTCTTACTTTATTCAAGTAAAGATCAACACTTGAGTCTCATTCTAGGGCCTTAGAGTATCTTTTCAAATAATTTGCAGAATTTCATACTGAGTCAGATAGTTGTAGTGATTGTATTTTGTCCCTTCTAATAGAAATGGATGTTACCTAGTGTAATCATACCACCCTTTTAATTATCTATGGATTAGTTACTGGTATATTAAATTCTATATTAAAGTTTTTTAATTAATATGTGACATTTGGCCATAGTTCTGCCATGGCCATTTAGTAAACAGTGACGGTGAAGGTAAAAGTTTGTACTTAGAAGACTTAAAAAAATGTTTTAATCATCAGATAATGCGGCAAAAACAAATTAAAGTTTGCAAAGGATATTTGAAAAGGTCTGGAGTAAAAAGCTTCTGGATTACAGAAGTTGATGACTTTGGTGAGAACTTGAAAGAGGCGACTGTTGAAATACCTTTTATTGATGATGCTTACGCTATAGAAGATTATGCCAATAAAGTACCATTTCAATGGTTCCAACATGAATATCAGTTGAGCGCAACAATTGTACAATATGAGGATGAAGCAGGAGTTGAAATGAGGAATCCTAAATACAAATCGGGAGCAGATCGATTAAAACAACATAACTATTCAATCAACTATAATCATAGAGACCGATCGAGGAGTCCAATGCGTGATGATCCATCCAAAATAGATGTGAGTATTCCATTTAATCTGAGCCTTTCAAATAATTAAATACTTTTGTTAATATTTCTGGGATAAGTAAAGATTCATTGTAATGCACAGGGGTTTCTAGAAACCATGCCTATGGGGACATATGGGGGGGATACCATTATATCATACTAGGTGGTAGACTCGATACTGAGTCGTCTAGGTAGGTACCACCGCAATGCCAGATATCATCCCGTGAAACACGAGTGTTATGCACTTTTGTGTTTCAGGATGAGGGCATTGTAGCTAGTGAAATTACTGGGTATAAGAGATCTAACATCTGTTGTCTTGGGTGACGGGCTCAGTGCGGCATTGATGGAGGATAGTAACTGTCTATCAGTTGTTGGTCTCCTTTAATGCCGCTCTGTCATGGTCTGGCGTATCACTTACCATCAGGTGAGCGTTGAGGCCGTCCTGTACACTTATAACATAAAAAAACATTTGAAATTATATTGTGGTATATAAGAACTGAATAAGTTGTTAGAGGCATTACATTGTCACAGATCTCATAACTGTTGGATAAGTGTATTGTATGCCCGTTCATAGCAAGATGGAGGGAATAATATCTGTAGAATTTGCTGCTGCATTTGCAGTCAATAATTCAAATACACTGCCATCTTTTAACTCTAAGCATGTTAATCTTCAAATGGTTTATTTTGAGTTTAAAATGTGAATTGACACAATTTTAAATTCTCTATCTTTCTGTGTAATCACATGGCTTCTAGTTTGAGAAATATTTAAATGCAAAAAAGAACTATAAGTTACAAATAATTACACAAAGTTGTAACTTATAACTCATTATACCACATTTCTATGCTGAAATGCGTTGAAGTAAGTGAGTTTATATATTATTAAGTATATGTCTATGCAGAATAAATCATAGATGATGCAGGAAAATCATAATTTAATTTGTGTCTTACTCACGATTTTTTCGTTTTTCTCCGAAGTAACAAGGTAGTTACAGGACAGCAGTACATACCTATGTGTAGGAGAGTTATGCAAAAAAAGTGGACAAGACAGCTTATGGTGACATTGGATTAGTATTTTTCTTATTTGTAGCCAATATTTTATTGTTTAAAATGGACAAGATAGCTTATGATGATGATATTGGATAAATACTTTCCTAATTTGTAGCAAATAGTTTAAAATATTTTTATGTTTTGATAATGAAACAAATTTCACCAGATGGAAATTGAGCTGATAAGGAAGAAAAGGCTTTTGATAGAAGAAGAAAGGAAATTACTAGAGGAGAAGAAAAAGCTGGAGTCAGTCATGGTGAGTTTCTATATCTTATAACTTTTAAATGTGAAAATTCATATTGTTTTGTTGTTATTATGGTTAATGGATTATTTGTGAAACAATAATTTCATAAGGCATACCTTTTTTTCGCTCAAGTTACTAAAATAGGGTCAGTCAGTACCATGAATAAGTATGATTGTATGTGTTTATCATTAATTATTTAAAATTATTAATTTTTAATGAGATCACTATTGAATCAGTTCAAAAACTTAGCTGGGTGTTAAAAAAATATATTCCAAAATGTTATTCCATACATTTCTTAACTTCACATTTTTAACTGTATTTTGTCCATATATGTTATTTAATAGTAGTCTGCCTTGTTTTCTAATTTCATTAATAATAATCAATGTCCTTTATAAATTACAAAAAAAATATATTTTTAGGTTAGGTTAGGCTATTACTTTAACAAATCAAACAAGGTTCATTGGACATTCGCAAAGTCCATCAAAGACCAAATAAGTATTAAATCAAGTAAGTTTTTATTAAATTTATTTTCCAAATGGGAGTACCATGTTTCGCTACGAATGAGGCAAGTGGAAAAGAGTGCTTGTTGCTGTTTGGAGTAACCAATGTCCATGGCGGTATTTTCAACACATATATGATAGATAGAACTATAACTGTCTGTTCGTTTGTCGACCCATGAAATAATAAAAATATGGATTTTAAAAAGTTGAGCCCAGACAACTAGAGTACGTGAGGCAAGAACTATCATTTACCTTTAGGTGCTCTCAACATGATAAAGAAAGCTACAGACAACACCGTAGCTAGGTTTTGGGCTTTGATGGTTTAATATGTTTTTGCAATCGATACGCTTAGAAGAGTGGACTGTTTGAACACTAAATATATGATAAAAAAGTATTTACTTTACATGGGTTAAAGGACGTTTTTTGGAAAGTCATAGTAACTTATCCTTATCCTGCCGACTAAAACATTCAAAAATTGTCTTAAACCTTAAATTTTTATGCTTATTTAGGTGTTTTGAAGCCAATATCTTTTGTTCTTTTCAAAGGTCATTGGGCAGAACTTGATGCTAAAAATCACCGATATCTGAATCTTCCAATAGATTTTCGATGTATTCTTCTCTTAATTCCGTGAAAAATGGATGTTTTCGTTAAATTAATAATAATACACCAAATAAATAAATATTATGTTATGTAATAATTACTATTATATGCAAGGCGCAAAATCTGAATATGTCAAGAAAAAAGTCACTGGCCAGAATTATGAAATTCCAAAAATTTTTTTTGGACAGGATGGCCTATAATTATGATTTTAAAATACCATTGTGCAGGACGAGGTTAAGGCTCTGTTCAAATATCGGCTATCTGTGCTGGAAACCCAAAAAACTAATAATTTCATAAATGGCTACCAATCGCCCGGATAAAGCCTCAGTAAGATCTTTGCTTGGCTGTCTGGCAAAAATGTACGCAGCCTTTTTACTTTTTTTAAGTAAAAGTTGGGTGTTTGGCCTTTTTACCTATATGTTAGTTATCCAATTTCGCATTATTTCCGGGCCATTGCAACCTGGCAACCCTAATTGCGTATAATGTTATGAAAATTTCCACAGAAATACGGCGTTGACCCTTACAGGGACATCGATAGGTCCGACAGAAAAATGGACGCACATTACCGTCAGACGGACAATGTGACGCCACCCAAAAAGCGAAAGAGAACCAAGAAGAACGCCCTGCCCATGTTCATATTGCCATGCAAAATTCTACTGAAGCAAATGAGGGAGTTCATCGATGAGAAAGTGGACGGTCCCCAAGAGAGGACATTGCTTGTGCAAGTGATACGTAGCCAATTGCGCAGGCGGTTCGCTTCGATCCTCGAGGGCAAAGCCTTCATGCCAGCGAATCTGATAGTGGACGAGTACAGAAAGAGTTATCCAGTATCAGATGACAAGCCATTCATATTGAAAATGCTGGCGGGTGTCCAGACAAGTGTTTGGCCAGGTCAAGAGGGGTCTAAGAAACAAGGCGTGCCTAAGAAAGAGGGAATCGAGCGAGGGAATAAGAAGGAAGATAAAGCAGGTACAATTTTGCATCAAACTATAATGATTCAGATATTATCGACTCTAGTTTGAAGTGATTACTTTTAAGTGTACGCGAACTGAAGTAAATATTTATCTAGTAAAGGAAAAAAGGAAGTTTATCCATGTACAATTTGTGCATTGCTTCAGACTTATGATTCAGATAATATCGACTCTAGTTTGAAGTAATGACTGGTACGTAAATTGAATTATATTGTCTGTGATTGAAGTCAATGTTTGGGGCACAATGCTCGCAAAGCCAGAAATGAGGGTAGAAATGGATACCTTTTACTGGTAAGCGTAGCCTATGGTGGCCTAACTTATTTTGCCAACAGTATTGGCAAAATAATAAAAATATAGACAATGTTTATCTAGGCTATTGTTTCAGTAGT
>PQWD01004567.1:0-17287 GCA_019425675.1 Leucinodes orbonalis
CTGAGGAAGAGGATGCCGCAATTCTGATGCGAAACATCAACGGCTGATCATTGATGGAACCAGTTACATGTTGAAATAGTGCGCCAAAAAAAGGTTTGTATTGTAATACAATGGATATGGTAAGAGGAAATCACTGTCCAGCCTGGGTGGTCTCTTAAAAATGTTGCAGAGGCTTACTTTGACGGTTTATCTATGTTATGGGTAATATGGTCCATTACTTACAATGAAAGTAAAATTCATTGGAGATCACTCATAAAGGGTTTAACCCCTTGGGAAAGTTTGTTTAAAAATTCATTCCAACAGTGGCATGCACTCTATATAAGCAATGCATGCCTTTGTTCCTGATAAACTTGTATATCACATTGTATAGATATCTCTTTGTTTGCCTTACATCTTAAAACAATAGACGGTCTACAGTCAAACATACTTAATTTTTATGAAAAGTATTTCAAATATTGTTTTTGTGATTTGTATCATTCACATTGCCTAACTTGCTCATTGTATTTGTGGATGCCAAATTGCCAACATGGAATTTTGTTAACACAAATTTTAAAGGCACCTTGTATTGACTAAACTGATGATTTTCTTATATGAGATGAGTTTTTACCATCAATTGATTGGTCTAATTTTGTTACTTTTTTTAGGCAAAAGCACCACAACATATAACATACCAAAACCAGCAAAACACAAACCAGTATAGCAACCATACTGCAATTGGTCTCAAGCTAACCATCATGGGAGATTGGCAGTTCGAAGACAAGCCACTCACTGTTAAGCCAGCCAAACGTCAAATTCAGCCTCTGATGAACTATCAAATGCAATCAGACAACCAGCAAACTTACAGAGCATCACCAACTTATCCATTTGTTAATCAGCAACTGGTAAACAATGATCCTAGGATGAAAATTATGCCTTTAATGATGAGCTCAGATGGGAATGAATGCAACTGCATCTGGACAAATGGTACAGGTAAGGTAGATATATATGTGTAATGACCTATACCAACAAAGTCAATAGTATCTTGAGGCAAATTGAAATTACTGGGATAAGAGATCTTGCCATCTCGAGTGTCAGGCCCGGTGTGGCATTGATGGAGGATGATAACTGACTATCAGCTGTTGGTCTCCTTCAATGTCGCTTTGTCTTGGTTAGGCATGCACTTACCACTTGGAGAGTGTCCTGATGATCCTGTATACTTATAAAATGAAAAAAAAAATACTGATCATGTTTGTAATACAGTAATAGTAATAGAGCGTCGGTGGCTCAGTGGTGTGGATTGTCGCCTTCCTACAGGGAGGGCTGAGGTTGAAATCCCGACACGTACTAATAAATTTTCGAAATATATGTACTTATCCGACGCTCTTATGGTGAAGGAAAACATCGTGAGGAAACGTTCTGTACACCTGCGAAAAGATTCAAAGGTAGTGTGTGAAGTCGTCCAATCCGCAATGGGCCAGCGTGGACGACTAAGGCCTAATCACCTATACGGGTAGGCTCGTGCCCTGGTGGGTACGTTTAATGAGATGATGATGAAAAGTATATTACATATTTATCTTTGCTCAGGATAATAGACAAATATACAGGGACAAAATGTTACAAATCTAACTAACAAAATCTTATGTACATGACATAGATAATAGAGGTTGTGTTAGAATAACAAAAAAAAAAACAGTTCCATATTATTTACAAGAAGGTACATATTTTGGTACAAAATTACAAGGTCCACAGTGCAAATAATAATCAGTAATCAATAATCTTTGATACAAATAATTGAACAATTCAGTATAATTGTATGTTCATATTTAGTTTTGCTAATTTGTTACATGCATGCAATGTTTGAAGGAATAATTGTTCTATTTCTTTCTTAATTTCAAATATACACAGTTGTAAATACATGCACACACACACCTGTATACAACTATGCAAAAATATAATGGTTGTATAACTTACTACTTATTTGAAATCTGTATTTACTGTATGTTTTGCATATACTACAAATTAAAATTACTGGATGACTGGTTTTAGCAACAGCAGCAGGTTTTTTTAGCTGGAAGTAATATTGTTACCAAAACAAATGAATTATTAGTTGTAGTGCATGCAGCATCATTTTCTTTGTGTAAACTACAGTACCAGATTAGACATATAGCAATATTAACAAATGCTATGGGCCAATATATTTAAAATAGCATAAATACCACATTGCTACCCTTCAAACGGTTAGATGTTACCCTGAACTAGGGATCCTGAAACATAACCAGGGGCACCTCGACAGAATTTGCTTTCAGCCCCGTGCTGTCTTAATCTGTCACTTTGAGGACATTTACTTATGTTTATAATATCATAACAATACAGTTTTCATTTGTATCTTTGTTTGATATAAAGGAGGCATATCACTTACCATCACTCAAATGATGGTAAGTGATTGATGTGCCTCGACATGATAGATGCAGTAGTCATAAACACTGTCTGTATCAATACCTGTCGTCTAGATAGGTACCACTGCAGTGCCAGATATTGACCCGTGAAATAGAAGTGTTTTGCACTTCTGTGTTTCGGAATGAGAGCACTGGAGCTAGTCAAATTATCGAATTTATGAGACCAAACATCTGTTGTCTCGGATGACGGGCGCAGTGCGGCATTGATGGAGAATAATAACTGTCTATGAGTTGTTGGTCTCCATCAAATCCGCTTTGTCAGTGCGATCACTTACCATTAAATGAGCGTCTTGACCGTCCTATGCACTTTTCAATGAAATTATATTGTGTTGAAAAGAAACACAATAAGTAAAGCATCAGGTATCCCTTTTCGGGCTTAGTGAGATATGTGCGTCGGTGGCTCAATGATGAGGACTGCGCACGCCTACGAAGAAATTCAAAGGTTTTGCGTGAAGTCGGCCAAACCGCACTGGACCCGCGTGTACGACTACGGCCTATACACCCTTGGTGGGTGGGCTTGTGTCCCTCGGTGGGAACATTTAATGAGCTGATGACCACGAGATATGTGACCCACAGCCAATGCTGGTAGCCTCTCGCCATAAGTTGCTTAACAATCAATTGATGTTTATACACCGATGATGATGCAGTGGCACTGGACACTTCTCCGGTGAGTTGTGAAGACCATCTGCGGCCAATAGCGACGAATATAACCGAAAATAGGCCTCCCCATATATAATGGAAATGTGGTGATTTGGTCTTATAACCCACCACACGGGTTATTGCAGATTGGTGGGTGTTAATAAATGGCAACCCCAATTAGAGTCGAGCGTCGATGGCTCATTGGTGTGGACTATTGCCTTCCGATCTGGTGGGTGCAGGTTCAAATCCCGCTACGTACCAATGATTTTTTTTAAATCATATGTACGTTTCTCTGACGCTCTTACGGGGAAGGAAAACATTGCGAGAAAACCGGCACACGCCAATGAAGATATTCAAAGGTTTTTGCGTGAAGTGGCCAATCCGCACTGGGCCCGCGTAGACGACTAAGGCTTAATCACCCTATACGGGTAGGCTTATGCCCCTGTGGGGACATTACGAGCTGATGAAGATGAACCCCAAACAGTACCCGAGGCTTAAGTATGATAACTTAAGTAAGTAAGTAGGAGAAATATTGGGGAGCTATATGTGCAGATAGGTTCAGATGTTCGTATTCAGCCGCCACGACTAGGTTGATTTACGCCTATGACATGGGTTTGAACGATGCCTAGCCAAGGCGGCGGTGTTTGTGTCCTGAACCATCTTTATCTGCCATACCTTACTGACTTGTGAGGTTATGTGGAGTTATGTACGCCCAAGGTTCCTTTCTCTCATTTATTATTTTTTCCATGTCGGCATTGGGGGGGAATCTCAGAGGACCCAAGGAATAAGTGAATTTTTAGAGAAATATTAATGTCATCCATCAGATACGGATTAAATTAAGTCAGTCCTAATATATTTTTTGTTCTCAGTGTGGGCGAGTTAGTCCATGCTTCATTGAATGGACTGATTGCATGTTTCCACACTTAATATAATCAAATTCTTTCGCAGAACAATTTTATGGACACCGCAAGTCAGCAACAGAATCGATTTTATTCTCAGCACATGCAGTATCCAGACCAAGAGCAAGCTATTGATTCTGACGAAGAGAGATCCCAAAGTGGTAGTCAATGGGACTCTAGCTTAGCTGGCGAAGATACACAACGCAGGAGCAGGCGACGCCGCCGCAGGCGTCCTCGGGATAAAAGTACCGAAAGACGCCATTCTCCGTGGAGTAACGAAAATGGCAATAGCTCCAGGTATCGCAGCAGATCACCTATAGAAGATCGAAGACAAAGATCGCCTCGGAGAAACTACAATCAGAGCCAATCGGAACAGAGGGTCCAAAACCGTCTGGACGCGATTAACGCTAGGTTGATGAAATTATCCAATAACCCACTGTCCCTGCCGAGTCCTTGGAACCATGATAGAGATGATAGAGATAACACTCGCCGAGGCGATAGTGCTAAGGCACCAAGACAACAAGAGTTGCGTAGCGGAAATAGAAACCAATTGCAAAACAGATTGAGCGACTCCGTTGCAGAGGTTCTTAGTGCTGTGCGCCAAGATTGGGAGCAACGTCAACGTGAGAAGAAAGAACAATCGTATGACAATAACCGCTGGCCATCTAGAAACACCGATTCACCTGATCGACAATCCCAGGAATGGAATGAAGACAACACAACTTATTCTCATGAAGAAACTCGGCGATGGTCTTCTAATAGACGTTCCCCTGATAACGATAGCCAGCATTGGAAATCCAAAAATGCAAATACCCCTGAACATCAAAGCCAGCGTTGGGATTCTAACAATTTAGATGTCTCCGAGAACCAGCATTGGATTTCTAGGGACACAAACAGGTCTAATAATCAACATTGGTTTTCTAAGTACTCAGATATGTCTGATAATAATCATTGGATTTGTAAGGACACAAATACGTCTGATGATCATCGTTGGATTTCTAAGGACAGAAATAGGTCTGATAATGATAATTTGATTTCCAAGGATACGAACACCATTGATAAATATCATTGGTGTTATCAGGACCCAAATAAGTCTAATAATGATCGTTGGAATTCTAACGACATTAATACATCTGAAAATCAACGTTGGATTTCTAGCGACACAAATACGTCTGATAATCAGCGTTGGATTTCAAAACACACAAATACGTCTGATAATGATCGTCGTATTTCTAAAGACACAAACAAATCTGAGAATCGTCGTTGGAATTCGAACGACGTAAATACGTCTGACGATTATCGTTGGACTTCTAAAGACACAAATACAACTGATAATGATTGTTGGATTTCTAATAACACAAATACAAATGATAATGACCGTTGGATTTCAAAGGATACAAATACAACTGATAATGACCGTTGGATTTCAAAGAACACAAATGCGTCTGATAAGCAGCATTGGACATCTAGCAATGCCTCTGACAACCAGTCTCGGTGTTGGATTTCTAATAGTACAAATAATGACGAAAACCAACGGTGGGTTTCCAACAGTTCAACTTCCGGAATCCAAATTCCACCACGAGATGGCAATGGCACTAACTTTGTGGTTTCCTTGGCTTCACAAAATATAGCGAACAAAAACTCCAAAGAAACCCCGGAGAACAAAAACAAAAAACAACCACTACTCCCATTACCTAAAAGGAAACTTAGGTCCCAAAACGTGGATATAGGTACTGCGCAAAAAAAAGAGTTGCCCTTTTTAGGTCCGCGTAATAAACTTTTGCCAATTGTCAAAAAAGACGAAATGTGGCGTTACAATGCGGCTGATATATTGGGTAATGAAGCGCTGAGCAAAGTGTCCAATCTTAAAGTCGACAACGATATGAAGAAAAGTCTCCGAAAAGCCATATTCACCCGTTTGGAGTTATTGTTGGATGGTGAAATAGGTACGCCTATTCCCGTCATGATAGCCAAATATAGGAAAATGTTTCCGCCGGCGACCGATAGAAAGTTTTGCATGATTGTATTCAAGAAAACGGCAGACCTTAAAAACATGATAAATGATATGCAGAAAAAACTGCGTGCAGGTAACTGTATCTTATTATTTTTAGTCTTTGTTGAAATTTTGATGAGCAACGCCATCATACTTGCAATTCAGTGGTTATATTAAACGATTTTTGGTTGGCAGGGTAAACGTTGTCTCCAGATAACTTGCTTGCAGGAATCTATTTGCCACCGTGCATTATGGTACACTAATGAAGCATGACTCATATATATGCAGTTAAACAGATTTCATCTTTATGAGACTTTACACTCCAATTTTTTCAATGCCAATTACATGCTAGCTTAATGAGGGTTATGTAATATAAAAAGTTACCGTTGGTTGGAGGTCTAGCATATTCCCGAATGGTCACTTTTGACACACAATGACATTCATTTCAATCTAAACGCCCAACGGGATCCCAGACGCCATCTGCAGACGGCGTCTGTGATCTTACCAATTGCTCTTATTGTCTGAAGCTACTTCAGCTTAAGAGGTAAAGGTTGACATTTGAATGAAGACTTTCTTAAAACCTTCTGCCGTCTGCTACGTCTAGATGATGTATTGCAGAAAGCAGTTTTTCGACGTATTGATATTGTATCAACAAGAAATCCTGTTCACGCAACCTGAATCAGAATTCTTGGTGACGACATATAAAAGGTCATTCAGTGCATCAACCATTTGTAAAGAAAGGCAAAGTTGGCAAAAAGCGTACGTGACAAACAAGTGGTATTTCATGTCGGACCATTAGACATACTTGCTTCGTTATAAGGCGCAAGTTAGGCTGTACAAGAAATCACATAATTAAGGGTGGCTCATCGACTATCACAACTAATTCTTGATCGGCTTAGCCTTCAATAGAGTTCTTGTCAAATGGAGACCACATGACTTTGAACTATATTCCACTGTTTTAAAGTCGAAAATCAATTAATTTACGCAAGGTAGATGAGAATAAAGATCTATCTTTATGGTCTCATCATTTATGTCAAGAAAACTGAACTGTTCACTTGACCCTGATCACATGGATCATCTTGGTGTCAAAGCTTTGCAACCGCCTTACGGCCTCTCGCAAGGTTTTGTAAATCGACTTCGTGCCAGGCCAAGTAAAGTCGTTGACTGTTAGAAGGCAGGCACTGTTGTGAGACGCCTGCTACCGGAATTTTACAGACAAGGGTTTATTGTCCCGTCAGAAGCATGGTATTAGTTACTTACTTCGCTGCATCATTGCCCCGAAGTGAGTCATTGCCTCCGAAACAAGAGATCCCAATCTCTGCTACTGCTAAACAGGCTGTGTTGTTTCACGCTGGTGTCCTGTAAGGTAAGCATCGGGGGGCTCATTGGTGTGGACTGTTGCCTTCCGATCTGGAGGGTGCAGGTTCATATCCTGCCACGTACTAATGTAATTTCGACTTTTCGAAATTATATGTACGTTTATCTGACGCTCTTACGGTGATGAAGAAATTCAAAGGTTGTACGTGAAGTCGGGCAATCCGCGCTGGGCCCGCGTGGACGACTAAGGCCTAACCTTTTACGGCTAGGCTTGTGCCCCTTGGTGGGAATGTATAATGAGCAGATGATGATGATGATAATGATAATGTCCTGTAAGCCCAACCGTGCCGAAGCATGGCTCTGCCACGCTTCAAGATTTGGACCCTTAAGATTATTTTAATATCACTCTGCCCTTACTTCACAAAGTGGGTAATAAGAAAATAATCGCCTTTTAGATGCTGAAGCAAAGGACCAATCAGCAGTGAAAACTGGAACCGACAGCCCAGGCACTTCCGATAAAGCATCTCAAGATCAGACACCAACGAACGAAACATCTGGTATTTTTTCTGTTTCTTATTGAATATGTAGCTTTGTTTATCTTACGTTTGTTACTCCAAATTATAACTGCCTCCGTGGTCTAGTGGTCACAGCGTTGGATTTAGATCACTGCGTGAATGTGGGTCGTGGGTTCGATCCCGCTGGAAAACTCCAAATTAAAAAAAAATACTGTGCTGTTTATGCCCGTAAACGTAGTATTTACAGAATCACCTGATTTTTCGAAAGAGAAAGTTAATTTCGTGCTTCAGAGGGGACGTTAAGCTGTTAGCTTCATTTGACATTCATAAGTGTTCTGTAAGGACCTAAACTGAATAAAAACTTTTCATTTTCATTTAGCCCCGGCTACAATCTTCGGATGGTAGTCGTTAACACCCGCCAATCCGTATTGGGCCAGCGTGGCGGATTAAGGCCTAATCTCGCCACAGATATGGTGTGTGGAAGAGCCTGTTGCTGTAGTAGGTTGTAGAAGGCTTAACGTACCCTCCGAGGCAAGTAAACATTATTCTTTTCAGACAATCAGGTGATTCAGCCTGCAATATCTTAACCAAACTTGGGGAAAAAAGCAAAAAGTGACTCATTGGATTCAAATTTACTATGGGATTCGAAATCACTACGGGATTCGTAATCACTACGGGATTTGAACTCAATACGGGATTCGTACTGACTACGGGTTTCGGACTCATTACGGGATTCGAACTCACTACGGGTTTCAGACTCACTACGGGTTTCAAACTCACTACGGGTTTCAAACTCACTACGGATTTCAAACTCACTACGGGATTCGAACTCACTTATCTAAACCAACGCTCAGTTCACTAGACCACCCGGGTTCGTTTTGTTTATTTTATATTACAACAAAGCCGCTCAGTTTTGTACGTAATGTATGTCTGAGATTATTCATCTGTATTTTTAAGGTCCTAAAGACATCAAGGTGGAGAAGAGTGAGAATGAAGAAATTAACAGTGCTAGCGGAGACCCACCGAAGGAACCGCCTAAACAGACCGACAAACAAACTACGTCTGCCGCTGGTAAGATTTAATTATTAGCTAAGTGATTTATTAAGATTTACATTTATTATATTAAAACGACCCATCTGGTGTAATGGTACACGTCGGCTCTTACATCGGATCCCGGGCAGTACAATCATTTGTGCACATAAACATGTCTGTTTGTATTGGTCTGGGTGTTTTCTATATATAATACGTATGTATTTAAAAACAAATGTATATAAATATGTATATCCGTTGTTTAATACCCATAATACAGGCTCAACGCTTTGGGGATAGATGGCGCTGAGTGAATGTCTGTGGATATTCTATTAATTTACAATGTCAGGTAGAAAACAGTAAGTCTAGGCCTTAATACAATTATTTTAATATTTTGAGCCTAAGGTGACACCTCGTCTTTCCTATTTTCCATGCCCTAAAAGTCCATAAATGTACTCCCCTATATTGTTTTAACTAAATTACTTATGGAGTGCAACAAAGATGTGAAAATTAACTCCTATGTATATGTGGTCAAAATCTTTGGGGACAAAACTCCCCACAATGTTATTTTTGTTTTTTCGCGATGACTTATCGTATAATTATATTTCATGATTATTTATTTTTATTTGGTTTATTGATAAAACGTTCTCATTTTAAACTCACCAAATCATGTGTTTTAAGGTGGTGCAAAGAAACCAACTGCAAACAACAGTGGATCGGAACAAAAGTTTGCAGTGAAAACAATCTGTCCCAACCTCCCGCCTTTGGTGAGGCCGAGACCGTACCAGATACCCAAAAAGATTCAGTCTGGTGAGTATTTAATAAATTTGATTTATATATATATATAAAGAATAATTTAGTATTAAATTAATAGTGTGGATTGATTTTTACTAGATATTTTGTAAGCAACTCTCGTTGTTATTGTTATGTGCGGTTAGATAGCGTTATTATTTCATTTTCTTTTTTTTTCCTTCGCTCCACTGCAAACCAGCGCCCTGACAAAACTGTCATGGCATTAGCTGAGTGGCCACCATTTTGGTAGCATTATAATTATTTTTAAATATTATTTTAAGGACTAACAAGTTATAACATTGAACCTATGTTATGAGGTGTACAGGACGGACAGGGCGATCACCTGATGGTAAGTGATCCGCCTCACCATGACAGAGTGGCAGAAAGAGACCAAACTGATCGGTAGTTATTAGTCTCCATCAATGCTATACCCGTTAATTTTACTATACTAAACGGAAAGAAAGGCAGGCGGAGTAATAAAACGTACAAAACACTGCATCCAATGGCGTGCACTCCATATATGGAAATAAGCAGTGCATAACCTGTGCGTCCAGACAATCTGGAAAATCTCAAAAATTAAAGCGTGCGGACAAGTGCACACATATTTTGGGGAAACTGCATTAGTAAATTAGATATTTTTAGAGCCCAAAAAAAGTGTATCAGGGCGATTATGTCTTTAAAGAGAACAGACAGTTGCCGTATCTATGAAACTGCAATGTTTGTTAGGAGAAATCGACATCTGTTTCCTATAATATCTGATGGCCAGCTGAAGAAAAGCAAACGTCATAGGAGCAAGTTAAAAGCACCCGTTACAAGCACAGCCCTTAAATCCAATGGAATTTTCTGCATGGCCCCCAAAATTTATAATAAATTGCCAACAGATTTAAAGAACAAGAATGGCAACTATTTCGTAAGGAACTCCTAGCCTTGCTAACAAGGAAAGCATACTACACTGTAACGGAGTTTTTAACAGACCAATTATAATGTGTGTATGAGAGTTGTTACGCTGTAAAATGTATTGTGAATAATTTTTGAAATATTATAAAACATTTTGTATTAAGATTTCTCTTTTGACATATTATAATAATAATAATAGTTTATTTCTCACCATAATCTTACAGAATTCCATGTTTAGTTATTACATTGGTAACATAATTACTTTACATCAAAGTACAAAGTCATGTCAGTAAAATTACTAACAAATATGTATAAAATTACATTACAATTGCCACAAGATTATGACGGACCGACACCTGAACTAGGACTGGTCCTGTGCATCAGGTCGTCGATCCTCCACCCTGTACCATTGCATTATACAGTAACTTATTATCACAACAATAAATACATTCCGTTGCTAACGTAGCAATACGAACCTACTAAAAATATACAAAGTCTATGTGGGTAGATGTAAACCATTTCTCGCATTTGCACTTGCATTCCGCTCGCACGCTATGCGTGTGGTCCAAGCGGAAGGCGCCCAGTGGGTGTGTTACATTTTGTGGTTGTGAGCATGTGTGATATTAGTTGATTATACTTGTGATACAATAAAGTGCTAACATAAATAATTTTTGATATGTGATTAATATTATTGGAAATGTAAAATGTAATGTTGTATCGGGCACATCATATAATTTTAATTCAATTTAAAATTTGTACGCCTCATATTGGCAAGACATAGTGTAACATTATTTCACATGACGCTTACCAACTGTAAAAATTTTTACCACCTGTGATAAGTCACAGGTGGTAAAAATTTTACAGTTATTATTATTATTATATTTAATAACCTTACTTATTCGTCCATTGTCCTCTACAAATTTGAAACCATAAGCGATCTGCTGTCATCAACAGTACTCAATTTGACCAAAATGTAATTATGTATTGTTTTTGCGATTGGTTAGCATACCATACTCAGAATCTTTGTGCACGCCACTGTAGTAAAGACTGCATCTGTCATGGTCAGGAATATTACTTCACCAGGCGAGCGAGCAATCCTGTTCACTAACCAAACAAAAAATACGATTATGATCTGCCGTCACCACATGATAATTTATT
This sequence comes from Leucinodes orbonalis, assembly GCA_019425675.1. Lineage (NCBI taxonomy): Eukaryota > Metazoa > Arthropoda > Insecta > Lepidoptera > Crambidae > Leucinodes > Leucinodes orbonalis. Next base: position 11,675 of record PQWD01004567.1, read on the forward strand.
CTTAGCATGAGGATTCGGTGGCTCAATGGAGTGGACAGTTGCCTTCCGATCTGGAGGGCGCAGGTTCAAATTTCGCCACATACCAATGTGTTATCGAATTTTCGAAATTATATGTACGTTATCCGACGCTCTTACGGTGAAGGAAAACATCGCGAGGAAACCTGCGCACGCTTGTGAAGAGATTCAAAGTCGTCCAATGCGCACTGGGCCCGCGTGGACGACTAAGGCCTATACACCGTCATGGGTAGGCTCATGCCCCTAGGTGGGGACGTATAATAGGCTGATGATGATGAGAACGATTAACTAATTTTATTTGTCTGTTTTCAGATAAATGGATAAACAAAGGTATGTATGAAGTGTTTACTTGTAATAATGTTTTCATTACTTACAATTTCACAATTAAACTGAGTGTATTTTAATTGAAGCGTAGGTCGACTCCCAACCGAACGAAGATTTCCCCGTTCATTCGCAAAAGTCCCTTACGCAAAATGCAATTATATAACTTAATGACTTATACATATTTGACTTTAATTTTTTTATTTTCATAGAACACATCTAAATGTATTGGCAAAAGTGAAATATGTTGTTGATATGAAGCAATGATATTCTGTATATATAAAGGTAGATACACCATCCGTGCCTCAAAATCGAATCGTCAAAGAGAATACAGCTGTAGTCTCTTTGTTTGGTAAATGTACGCTCATTCGAAATATATGTAAGTGTGATGTCGCTGCATTCGGAACACTTTTCGATTGTTTTGTGAGCATATCACGAATCTATACTTTTTACATCATTGATATAAAGTGGATATTTTGCGAAAGGGTCTTTCCGTGAACATTTTGCGAAACGGATGTTTTGCTAAAGGGACATTCTACGAAAGAGCCTCGCTAATTATTCCCACGCGGACCGAAACCTAGCAGTCGACATCCATCTGCTACTTGCCATCTGAATCAGGGCCTCAATATTTACTTGACATGACGACACTTTTCTGTCCAATTACAGAAAACACTACTATGACGACCCGTGTAATAATATGTAAAGGTCAATACGTCGGCTCCTACACCAAGGGTTCCGGGTTCGATCCCCGGGCAGTACAAACATGTGTGTGCATGAACATGTCTGTTTGTAATGATCTGGGTGTTTTCTATATATTATATGTATGTATTTACAAATAAATTTATATGTTTATCCTTTGTTTAGTACCCATATTACAGGATTCACGCTTAACTTAAGGCCACACGGCGCTGTGTGAATGTCAGTGGATATTTATTATTATAATTACGAGAACCTTTTGGAATTAGCTGAATTGGGCTCGGTCCATCTTGAAAGTGGCGTGTAGCAAATAAATATCGACTATGGTTCGGCCCGCGTCGAAATCATTAGGGGAGGTCTTCGTTTATTTATTAAGCTTTAATGATGTTGGTGGATGTATTTTTTTTCGATTATTATAGTAGTGAACAGGATTGGAAGACTAGAACAATTGGCGGACGAGGACTATTACACGCCGGATATGCTGCTCCAGTATCCATTGGAGGAGAAAATATTGAAAGAGGAAACAGACGACATTTGTCAAATAGTAAGTCCTTCATAGTTTATTAAGCCACAGCACAGAGCGACGGTGGCTCAATGGTGTGGACTGTCGCCCTCCTACCGGAAGGGCTGAGGTTCAAAACCCGCCACGTACCAATGTGTTTTCGCATTTTCGAAAAATATATGCACGTTATCCGACGCTTTTACGGTCAAGGAAAACATCGTGAGGAAACCGGCACACTACTGCGAAGGGACTCAAAAGTTGTGCATGAAGTCGGTTCAACCCAATACAATACTAAGGCCTAATCGCTCTATACAGGTAGGCTCGTGCCCCTCGGTGGGGACATTTAATGAGCTGATGATGATGAAGCCACAGCATCTTATACGAGCTCTGGAGTGGAGACCGCGTCTCGGCAAGCGTAGCGTAGGACGCCCTCTGGCCCGATGACTTACGAAAGGTCGCTGGTGGAGGCTGGATGAGAAAAGCGGAGGACCAGGATATCTGGCGCAAAATGACAGAGACCTATGTCCAGCAGTGGACTGCGGTAGGTTAAATAGGAAGTCACAGCATCTAGTTATATTATAAGGCTTATTTTGTCAGTAAGCTAGATCAATTGTAACATTTTTTTTTAAACAGAACAAAATTTATTATTTAGATTCATACTGGATGAATATTTTACATTGGTCGCTCACTAAGGGCCTCTTGAATAGACTCAAGGTTGCTCAGCGTGCTATGGAGAGGGCTATGTTAGGTGTCTTCCTACGCGATAAAATCCGGAACGATGATATCCGTAGGAGAACTAGGGTAACCGACATAGCCCAGAGGATTAGCAAGTTGAAGTAGCAGTGGGCAGGGCACATAGTGCGTAGAACCGATGGCCGATGGGGCGGAAAGGTTCTCGAGTGGCGTCCACGTAACGGAAAGCGAAGCGTAGGCCGACCCCCAACCAGATGGACGGATGATCTGGTTAAGGTGGCGGGTAGCAGATGGATGTCAACTGCAAGGGATCGGTCCGCGTGGAAATCATTAGGGGAGGCCTTCGTTCAGCAGTGGACATAATTGGGCTGTAATGATGATGATGATGATGAATATTTACATTAATACATCCCTTGTCGATGTAATTTAAGCGGCAGTGAGATTACTAATTATATATTTAAAACAAAAATAGATTAATTATTATTTTATAATTTTGAAATCGATGCTAAGTAAAGCAAGATTTACTGAGTATGGATATTTATATATCGTTCTAAGAACTGACGAAAATTATACAAAATTCGTCGTTAGAATTTATACTTACCTATATTATAAAGCTAAAAAGTTTGTTTGGCAAATAGAACTGACATCAAAATTATAAAAGAATTATTTATCAATTTATATTAAATGAACAAAAAAAACTTTTGGCTTTTAGCTTGACTTTTTTTCTTAATAATTACTTATGAAAATCAAAATTACTGTACATATTACATTCAGTAACATCGCTAGTTGTGTCTGGATGGGGAAGTCTGTATATCTGTCGCAAAATAATAATAAACTTCATTATTTGGGAAAACAACAATACAAAACATTCGAAAGTTTAAACCAGGGATCAATTTCTTAACAGGGTGTCATTATAAATTAATTAATATTATTTACAAGTCTTAATCAGCTATAGATATATTATTGAAACTGTAGATACTTATCTGTAGATAATTATTTTGCATAATATTTCAGTTTGTCAACACACTGCTCAATCCAGACAATAATGATGAAATGGATAGAAGTGTCTGCAGTCACATACTCGATAATGGTGGGGAAGATATGATCCGAAGGGTAAATACTTGTATTATTTATTGATATTAATAATTTATTGATTTATGTATCTACGAGTTGTGCCCCGCGGCATAAGATACCGGGAGCGCTGAGGTTCAAATCCCGCCACGTACCAATGTGTTTTCGAATTTTCGCAATTATTGTACGTTATCCGACGCTCTTACGGTGAAGGAAAACATCGTGAGGAAACCTGCGCACGCCTACGAAGAGATTCAAAGGTTGTGCGTGGGGTCGTCCAACCAGCTCTGGGCCTGCGTGGACGACTAAATCCTAAACACCCTATACGAGTAGGCTCGTGCCCCTCGGCGGGGACGTATATGAGCTGATGATGATCTCATTGTAAGTAAACTGTTGTTCTTATGAGAAATGAAATGCTGCCGAAGTCACGCCGAACGTCTCCGTATAAATACGATTGTGAGTCGAATGAACACTATCTGTAGCTGCTAGTGTGTATACTTGTATACCATTCATTTCATTCTACCTGCATTATTGTTTGTATTTTATGTTGTACGAGTAGGCCTAATAACTTACACAGAATAATATGTACATGTATTCAGTAATTGAAAAACAGGTTTACCTAGTTCAGGCAAATGTGAATTATGTCGACCTATGTTAAATTTGAGCTTGTCATGTACATTTATTGGTTTTAAATGAAATAAATAATATTTTGATTTGATTTGAATTGAATTGTAATATTCTTTTGGATACAATAAAGATCTTAACCTGAAATGTTCTTTAAACCTAAACCTATTTATCATCAGGCGGTGAAATTGAACGCGTCGAAGCGTATGTTGGACATGCGTGCGAATCTCCATCTGATGCTGACCATCGCTGGCAGCATGCCTCCATGGCGGGCACTGACTTACCCTTTCATGAACTTCGACATCGTGTGCATGAGGAAAATGAAGGGCAACAAGTATAAAGCTTTGTGCAGCTCGTTCGATACATACGACAAGCTGTGCAGGAAGAAGATGATGAAACTTCGTGAGTATGATTGTTCTTGGTCTATACCATAGACTAATTCGACGACCCATTTGGTGTTGCGGTTGAGAGGTAGGCCGCAACACCAAGGGTTCCGGGTTCGATTACCGGACAGTACAAACTTTTGTGTGCATGAACATGCCTGTTTGTAATAGTGTAACTGTTTTCTGTGTATATGTATGTATTTAAAAAAAATAAGTATGTTTATCCGTTGTTTAGTTTCTAGATGGCGCTGTGTGAATGTCAGTGGATATTTATTTATTTTAATACTTGAATAACAGTTGTAGCTTCATTTGACATTCATAAGTGTTCTGTAAGGACCTAAACTGAATATACACTTTTCATTTATATATACCCGTTTATAGACGGACCACTCAACTTTTAAAGAAATTATCAAATAAAGATTTATTATTATTAACTAGTGTGCCAGTATGCCTTTACCCTTTGACCGCAAATGACGGTTTAAGGCGCCAGGACACTTCATTTTCTAGTGTATCTGGATTCCTGGCGTTCAAAGAGTTAATTTTGCCCAGCGGTATTCGTGTACTAGCTGTTCCCGCTATTACTCGCGGCACAAGATATTCTCCCGCAGTAAAACATAAATTAGAAATTATACTATTTTCTAAATAAAAAGGTTTTTCGAAAATATAAGTAACCTAAGTTTTCCTTATTACATCAGCTATCTGGCAAAAACTCCTGTCCAAATCGGTCCAGCCATTTCAGAGATTATGAGGAACAAACCGATAGACAGACAAAAATATAAAAAATGTAGACCTAAGCAGTTACAAGGGTAACTCATTAAACGTTTCCACCGGGGCACGAGCCTACCCATAACGGGTGTATAGGCCCTCGTCGTCCACCGGGCCCAGTGTGGATGAGCCGACGTCACGCACAATCTTTGATTCTCTTCATAGGCGTGCGCAGGTTTTTTTACGATGTTTTCCTTCACCGTAAGATGAAAATAGCTTCACAGTTAGCTGATGAAATAAGGAAAAACATAGGCCGCTTTTGTTTAGGACAATACTTTTTATTTTGGAAAAATATATCAATGTTATACGCGCGGTGGCCGCGCTAGAGTGACTTAACGAAGCGATTTCAGGTAATGTTTTACTGCCGGAGAATATCGTAACGTATGATATTTATATCATTCAGTGAATTGCGTAAATGACGATATAGGAACCGAGGTGAAAATAGTTTTCAATTGTGATTTTTCGTATCGGTGCCGTGCTCGAACGCTCATGAATTTGTACAATTGTACAAATTATGTTTCTTTAACGTAATCGCATTAAATA
>PQWD01004568.1:10396-35398 GCA_019425675.1 Leucinodes orbonalis
GAGTCACGCAGTTGATCACTGTTTATCTGGGGGCACGGCAGTGCCCCGCCAAGTCGAGCGCGAAGCAAACACTGCCGTACCATCCTTTACAGGATCCATTTGCCGCATTTTAGTCCCCGATTTGAGAACCTTTGGATAATACCAGAGCGCTGAAATTTTCGTCATCTTGTAAATATAATAACTACTTTAAACCAAAATTTCAAGTCTGTAGGTCATTTATTCCGACGTTAAGTGAAAGTAAAGTTTCGCATTTTGACAGATAGACACTCACTCACTCATGATGATCATGAAAATAGAACTAGTACTTCCCATTAACTCAGAGAGCTGAAATTCGGTACAGAGTTAGGGTTTAATGGCTATATAAAGAGAAAACTATAAAAGCTTGGAAAATCGAAGATCTGGAGTACCTGGCGACCCTGCTTAGATAACAAAATCATCAAAATGGAACTAGTACTTCCCATTAACTCAGAGAGTTGAAATTTGGTACAGAGTTAGGGTTAATGGTACATAAAGGGAAAACTATAAATACTTGGATAATCGAAGATCTGGAGTACCTGGTGACCCTGCTTGGATAACAAAAGAGCCCAGCCAAACTATAAGAGATCGACATACCGTCTTTAAACAATATATATTCAGCATGGTGGGCCGCTTCATCCGATGTCAAAAATCGGGGGGCACGGTAGTGCCCTCGCCAAGTCGAGCGCGCTAGACCAATACAAACAGACATGTTCATGCACACAAATATTTGTAGGTACTGCCCGGGGATCGAACCCTGAACCCTTGGTGTAGTAGCCGACGTCTCAACCATTATACCCAATGGGTCTTCCAATATTCCACAAAAAGAAGTGAAATCCCACCAAAAACATTCTGTAAAAAATCTAGCCAAGTCTCGATAGAGCTGCTTGATTATCTCTAAAAAGTAATGAAATCAAGACAAAGACGTGCCAAGTCTATGGTTCCTTACAGCGATTAAGTACTTTATTATTATGGTTAATGTTGTGTGACTTGGCCGTTGAACATTCTTTATATGTTATTGCCTTAATCAAGCCTACAATTGACTGTTTATTGAATCACCGTTTTCCAAGTGGCAAATTTTATCGTCAATGGGTAGCGGTTCTGGCGACAGAATAGTGCAATGGTGTCATGGAGCACCTCGTTTTGTATCCTTGTATACTCTTCAACGGCCAAGTCACACAACATCAACCATAATAATAAAGTACTTAATCGCAGTAAGGAACCTTAGACTTGGCACGTCTTTGTCTTGATTTCATTACTTTTTAGAGATAATCAAGCAGCTCCATCGAGACTTGGCTAGATTTTTTACAGAATGTTTTTGGTGGGATTACTTAGTCAGCAATTGCATACTCCTAAGCCTTGCTGTGTAAAACTATGTATTTTTACTGTGGATATCAAGCTCTGTAGAAGTCAGTGAGGTAACATGAGTGTATTGTTGCGCAGGGCCGCCGCTGGTGCGCGCGCTGGGCCCGGTGCGCGCGGTGGCGGGCGCCAACGCCTCCGTGTACTGCCCCTACGCCGGATATCCGATCAGGTCCATACAGGTGCATTCGCTACGGTCATTCCTCTCCCTCCGCACACACTCCACTATACCACGCTCCTGTACTGTGCATATACATAGAAATAAAAATGGAGTGTCTGCTTGTAATATTGAAATAACATTTTCTCTGCATGCATATCATGAATATTTATACGTTCCATACGCCAAAATAACAATTTTAAAAAAATTGTCTGTCTGTTTATTTATTCCGGAAAAATTAAGACAGGACTTGTTTTGGCAAATAGCTGATGTAATGAGGAAAAATTTAGGCTACTTTATTCTCGAAAAATTGACTTCAATTAGATGATTAATGAAATATTGTTAAGCGGCGACCGCGGGGCACAGCTAGTTTCTATTTAGAAAAGGGAAGAAAAAAAGCATACGGTTCACCTGATGAAAAGTGCCGCACAATAACATTTGTAAAACCCGAGGACACGGAGATGCATCGTCGGACCTTTGTAGGAATACGCTCCCTTTGTATTGGTGAATTTTAAAAAAGGTGTAATTAAAGAATTTGCTTTTTTGTGACACGAGTTATGCGGTAAACTTCCACTCAGAGATTTTAATTATTATCACTATTTTAAGTGTGTGCTTGGTCTTTCAAGATTTATTTGAACAATGAATTGCTTGTCTTCACGGAATCAATTTCATGAATGTGAGTAATGGATGTTGGTTGTAAACATTGAATTGTTTTAGTACGTAGATCAAAGTCGTTGATACAAGTGGCAGAGCGTGGATAATAAATCAATGATGTCATATTTTTCAATGATTACCTGTAGTTTGTCGTCTATGGAGAAACAGTTCACGTACATAGTATCAACTACTGTTACTGATACAATATTCGCACACCTTCACATAATGCTCTGGTGAAGCGACTTTCAGACCTGAGTAATATCATCGGTACAACATCCAACATTGGTTTATAAAGATCCAATATTTGTTCATTATGATTTAACACTGATTGGTTAAGATCCAACACTGTTGATTAAGATCCAAAATTGGTTGATTAAGTTCCAACGTTGGTGGATTAACATTCAACATTGATTGAATAAGATCCAACATTGGATGCTGAAGTTCCAACATTAGATAATCTGAATAGACCTGGTTTAACACTTGGTGTGCAGCATTTCTGCGTTAGTCCCTAGCTGTTATGTTTTTTTTATGTTATTAGTGTACAGGACGGTCAAGACGCTCACCTGACAGGTGATACGCCTGATCAGCAGAGGACCAACAACTGATAGACATTATTATTCTCCGTCAAATCCACTCTGCTCCGACACCAGAGACAAAATATTTAGGTCTTTTATACCCGTTAATTTCACTAGTACAGTGCCTCATCCCGAAACACATTGAGTAAACACTCTTATTACACGGGACGGTATCTGGCACTGCGGTGGTACCTACCTAGACGACTCAGTATCGAGTCTACCACCTAGTGAATGTACGTGAAGTGAATGGTGTGTGAGGTGTGATGTATCCGCAGCTCAGTGTCGTGGTGGCGCGGCGGCGTGGCGGTGGGTGGTGCGGGGCGGGTGTCGGCGCGCGGGCCCGAGCTGCGGCTGCGGCCGGCCGCTCCCCCCGACGCCGGCCTCTACTCCTGCCTCGTCACCGCGCCGGGCGGACTCGAGGCGCGCCGGGACTTCGACATACAAGTCCGCAGTCCGTATCGCACATTATATATACGTTACACACACATGCCGCGCGATTAGCCCCAGATGCATATACTATACCGTAAAGATATACTCATGTGATGAAATATTTAAGAAGTCGACTATTACACTGAGAGTTCTGGGTACAATCTCTGAGCAGTGCCTACACACATTCTAATTACCATCATGTGAATACCTCATTCAACTCTTTAATAATTTCTTAAGAGGACCCCATTAAAGTAGAGAAAACTAAAACTTCTTATATAATAACATTTAGTCGTTACTTTACCATCTTTATGGTAGTGGATTGAGTCTGATGTGGGCCTGAGTTATACAAATAAAAATTATAGTACCATTTTTGATACGAAATTCTACTTTCTTAGATATTAATGTTCTAAAAAATGGTTGATGTCCTGATAAAGAACGGTATGCACTTGTTCCTAGATCCTCCAAAGATTTCACCATTCATATTCTCATCGGAGTTGACTGAAGGGAGCTCGGCGCAGGTTCTATGCGGAGTGTCTTCTGGAGACAAGCCTATGTATTTTTCATGGCTGAAAGACGGCGAACCTTTGCCACCGAACTTGCAGGTAAGGATTCCCAAAGATCACAAATGTCAAAAGTAATCAAACACTAGTGCGACAGTTTTATTTTACTACCAGTATAAAACAATATGTATCGATAAAATTAAATATCCATTGTGGACCATGCAAATAAAAAAGAAGCAGAAATTCGTTTTATTGGGTTAAACATTATTTCATTAAAATATGGAATTAAACTGATTTTTCTTTTTAAGATTATAGCTTGTAATTTTTGTTGCTTATTTTCCATTTGATCAGTTGTCGTTGAATCATTCGTACTAATCTATTGATTCCATTTTGTATGAGTAGCACTGACCAAGGTCCTTACAGATAGAGGAGAAGAGTCTGAACGAGTTCTCACTGCTAATGTTCTCGGACCTGTCGGCGCGCCACAGCGGCGCCTACACGTGCCGCGTCTCCAACCACGCCGCTACCGTCAACTATACTGCCACGCTCAGCGTCAAAGGTCACTCACATACAATGTTGATTCCTCGGATGTATTTTATAATTCACTTTATTTTTGCACCGGATTCAGCCCACGCTTTTTAATATTCGAGACAATTCAGTAAATCGATGGACCGACGACTTGCGAAAGGTCGCTGGTGGAGGCTGGACGAGGTAATTGGAGAATCGGGATATTATGTTATTGGGATGTTTTTTATCTGACGCAAAATGTCCGGTAGTGGATTGCAACAAGTTGAAGAGAAGAGAAGAAAGATAATTCAGTCTTTTAGAATACCCGCCAGCAAGCACTACACCAATACGGCAGGTTATTTTACGACCCTTGTTATGGTAGACATTATTAGTAGATTTGACGATTAATATAATAACGACGAGATTGAAAGGTCATTATTTTCTCTTGCAAAATACAATAAATTTGGCGGTATGGCATCATCGAGGCAAACTGATTTTTAAAGAAAGGTGTTGATCTGAAGTGAATACCAGTCAGTAATGGTCAATCGTGATATTGGCTTCTTAATTTTCATAAGGATTCTTCATCATCATTAGTCTATAACATCCCACGGCAGAAAACATGTCTAAGGCTTCTGACAGCATTTTATGTAAGGTGTATATAACCACTGGAACTGCCAAGGTCAAAAACTAATGTTTCTGTAGTCTTCGTTTTCTTATCTAGTCGATAGTAGTAGTAGTTTATGTAGTGTTGTGGTGCAGTGGGACCGGCGTGGACGGTGGAGCCGCAGGATGCGGGTGCGGTGGTGGGCGCGCCGCTGCGGCTGCGCTGCGCCGCACGCGGTCACCCGCCGCCCACCGTACTTTGGCAGAGAAGAATAGGTCGGTTCTCTTTATGATTCTACTACATATACCGTAGTTATAATATGTATTTTGAAAGTCATGAAAATAGTACTCGTATATGAATAAATCAAACAGTTCTTTGACATATTGCATTTTACATACCAGAGAAACAGGAAAAATGCGGCAGCTATGAAACTACTTCTGAAACATATATCAACCAAACATGTGTGGTCTTATCACCTCTTTCAGATGATAAATAAATATAATTAAGATATGAGTTTTTGTCTCAAATTATGAGTAAATTTAGTTAAGATTTAGTAAAGTTTGAAAAATCAATATTAGTAATATATTACAATAAAAATCTTCGCAGTCAAAGTAATTATTATGTGCAACGTTGACATATACAACGTTTCATTGTTTAAAGACTATCTCTCGGATTGAAACCAAATTGTAAGAGTGGATAAAATCTACAGCACAAGCGCCCAATGTTCATACGGTGTTCCACAAGGCAGTACGCTCAGTCCTACACTCTTTCGTATGTATGTCAACGACTTATGTAAATAAGAAGACCCTGGTGCAAAGACTTTAATGTTTGCTGACGATACGGTAATTTTGTTCCACGGCAGAAATTGGTTCAAACTAAAAAAACTGTTGAATTAGGACTTTGCCACATTACTTCTTGGTTGAAAGAAAATCTCCTTTTGCTTAATAGGAAAAAAAAATTTTGGCATTAGTAAATCAAAGGCTAAAAGACCAAATAACAGTTTTGATCTTAATTTACACACAACTCCATGTACGTAACGTACAACCCAATTGTAGCTGTCCCAAACTCTGTCGTGCACCAGTAATCAAGTATTTGGGGGTGCTTATGGATGACAACCTTAACTGGCAAGAACACATAGTGTACGGTTTACCGCACATTACCTTAGCAGTAACCTAATTACAACGATATTTGTAAGTCGCTGCATCGGCACTTTGTACTCGGGCGTGCTTCTTTATCAACCAAAGTAAGAAAACTCATTTTCGCGTTTAAACAACTACGCTATGCCGCTGATGAACCTCTCCTAATATCTACATATAAAGCACTATGTCAAAGCATACTCACTATTGTATCTGTGTATGGGCGGTGCTCTAAGACCCACATGATTCAGCTTGAAAGAGCGCAGAGAGCGCTCCTATAGGTCGCATTGGGTCTTCCGTATCGATACCAACACAAAAGGTGTGAGCGAGTAAAAGTATTATCAGTTCGCAAGCTTTATCTTACGTTAATTCTATGCCGATTTCACTGTAAAATAGCTCCTCATAAACCTTTTGTTAAAAAGAGTCCTTAAATATGATGTACACGGGTCAACCCACACACAAACACGAAATCACAAAACCAAATATACACTCACATATACATACCTACACGCACTCATATTCACCCATACACCTATACACACACTTACACAAACACACACACACACACACACACACACACATTCTCTCTCCCAAACCTACACACACGCAAATGCATGACTGCACGAGCGCTTATTTATGTATGCATGCCCAACTGCGCTTAGATAACTTTTGTAAAAAAAAGCAACACTGTGCTAAACTGTTAAAAAGAGCCTGCCTCTCATGACACAGGGTAACCTTATGTGAGAGCTGTTCAAATAATTTTCCGCACTGTGTTATTATTATCATTTATTATTATATTCGTCTTAATCAGCAAAAATCTAGACACAACACATAATCTTGTATATGTATTAGATCTCTTCCATGACGGTAGTGCACAGAGTTGTGTAAGCAACCCTTCCTCAGGAGAAGGCGCGCTGCCCCCCGACGGCACAGAGCAGTGGCAAATGGTGGAAAACGCGGCATGGGACCTGGACGATGCGGAGGGGGGCGACGGCGCGGGAGTGTCGGGGACGCAGGGGGCGCGGGGGTTGCGGGTGGTACAGGAGTGGTGGGTGGTTCAGAGGTGCCGGGTGTCGGCGAGGGCTGGCTGCGGGCGCGGGCGGCGACGCGCTCGCTGGCGGCGCGCTACCGGTGCGTGGCCGACAATGGAGTTGGCGCTCCGCTGATCAAACATATCAACCTTACCGTGCACGGTAACTATTATTTTGGTCTTAGAATTAGCTCATTAGATCTTCACTAAATATTTAATAAAACGTCACACTTGCTATTTCCTTACAAATTTGAAATATCGGGGATTTTTTGTAGAATTACTGTGACGCAATGTCAACTTGCCTAAGCGCCTAGTGCTGCTATGACTCAGTAAAATACCTTAGGCCTAAAATGCTCTGCATTCATATAATATTTTACAAAATTCTAGTATAACACGCTGGTTACGCACAGTCGCTGGTACTGGGCGGAGATCACTTTTCACCGAACACCTGGTTGCTCGTTTGCCGTCTATAACATAAAACAATAATATGGTGCAGAGCCAGCGCACGTGGAGGGTCCGGGCGGCAACGTGTCGTGCGTCCGCGGCGAGGGCGCGACGCTCGAGTGCCTCGCGCGCGGGGACCCACCGCTCACTGTGTACTGGACGCACAGGGGCACCCGCATAGACCTCAACTCTTATAGGTAGCTTTATCATTACCTCCTGTACCGCAGTAATGTTAAGTTTCTTATTTTTCCCATGATTAAGAAATGTTCCAATTAGTTTTTCGCTTTGCTTACGCAGTATACAAGACGGCAAGTATGATTACCCGATGGTTAGTGAAGCGAAGACTATGACGGAGCAGTATTAGAGAAACCAATAACTGATAGATAGTTATTAGTCTCCGTCAATGCCTCTCTGTTCCCATCATCTGAGACGACAGATGTTAAGTTTAATATGTAATTTTACTAGCTATATTGCCTCTTCTTGAAACACAGAAGTTTAGGACTTCTGTGTTTCTTGCAGCAAGTTATGATTAAACATGTCGAACTAGAAATTTAGAATAGCCAACAATTCCTTTTATTGGTTGTCCTTATATAAATAAATTAATAAATAAATTCTCAGTGGGTTACCGTCCAAGTTCTCCAGAGTCATTGAACTCGTAGTATCATTATTACCATTTATCTGAAGGTAAGATATCACCACCTCGTATCTCATTCGGAGTAACCAGTACTCGGAAGGAGATACGAGTGTGTTGTCAACACCATATAAAGAAGACAGAAAAAAGGGGGAAGGGCAAAGGGGAATTTTGAGCTTTCGGTATTTTCACTCACTCACGCTGGTTTTCTGTGTGTAGTTTATCATTTCGGTCAAGCCGTCTCCCCATCCCTAAGCATGGCTCTTCCACTCTTTAATGGTGTGTGGGAAGACATGTCCCAGTGGGGCGGCTGATGCCAGTGTCCCCTGCAGGTGGTCGGTGTCGGAGGCGCGCGCGGGCGGCGCGGGGGGTGCGGGGGGCGCCGGGGGCGGGGTGCGGTCGGCGCTGTCGCTGCGGGCGGCCGCGCGCGCCGACGCCGGCGACTACCGCTGCCACGCCGCCAACCGCTACGGACGCAGCGAGATGCTTATATACCTGCACGTGCTCGGTAACTCATGCTACAAGCTTTTATATTGTTACATCTTTGATGATCGACTTATTTGCTAAACTCGACTCCTAAAATCCTCGGTAAATTTTTCTAGTAATAATGTCTCTTTAAATATTTTTACCTACTACATGCATTCGTATATGAATTAAATGAAAGCTAAAGAAATCCAACAGGATACCAGAGAAAATACAACTCGTGATAAACCGTTTCCAAAGCTGCACTTAAGTCCAAGTGTGTGTATATTGTTCGCTTCATACGATTTGTAGAGTAATTATGATCTTCTTTATCTATTCACAAAGTTCCTAATAGATTTTCGAGGCTAATTTAAGCTGGTATGATTAGTCCCAGTTGACTTCAAAAATTTCTTGTGCAAACTTAACGAATCAAAATTTCGGTTTATTAATGTCGTTGGGCTTGGCTACCACAGTTATCGATAGTCTAACATAAGGACCCGGTTATGCATCAATATATAATAATAGGATCATCATTTTTACTTAAGATGCACCGTCAAAACAAATGACGATAAAATACCTGTATGTAATTTGTCGAGGCAGAGCCCCCGGAGGCGCCGACAGGCGTGCGTCTAGGCGGGCTGGACACGCGGTGGGCGCGCGTCACGTGGCGCGCGCCCGCCGCGCCCGCCGCCCGCTACAGCGCCACAGTCACCCTACACGCCACACACGCCACACCCGCCGCGCTACACAACCACCTCACATACAACTTGACTGTGGAATCACATCAGGATCAAGGGTAACTTTATTTTTTTATTCAGCTTTCGCCATTTCTTGCACATATTAAAAATTAACAGATGAAATCGCGTTAAATGTAAACTATTGTACTATAATTTTATCCCTCCCGACTTTTCAGTAGCTGTAACCACGGTAATTGCAAATTCTAAATTCAGTTAAACTGCCAATCACCGTATAATTGGTTCTATTAAAGAGTTTTTTTTTCACCTATACTAATAAGTCTTTACTTAAAAATTTTAGAACTCAAAGCTAACTCCAGGTGTATTTTAACGAATCGGAACTGAGATTCTAGTGACCCGCCAGCATATTTTGAAAGTAGCGTGGTGGGTAAAAGTAACATGAGTTTTTTCATGTAACTAGGTTAGATGCAGATGGATACATAACGCTTAGTGCAAAACTAGAAGCATTGAGGCCAGCGGTTGCATATTCTGTTCGATTAGTTGCGGAAAACAACGTCGGACAGTCACCGAGTTCAGAACCTCTGTTGTTTACAACGTTAGATGAAGGTACACTTAATTTTTGTAATAATTATATGGTTACTTGATAAAGTTTAGCAGGAGTTATTCTATAAACTGATTTGAAATTGTATACATACAGCTCCGTCGGCTGCTCCGCAAAACGTCCATGTCACACCAGTTAACGACGAGGAACTTCTTGTAACCTGGACGGTGAGTGGTTTAGCATATTAATGCATACTCAAGAGATTGAAGGGAAATAATAACAGCGAAGTATCTCTCGTAGGCGCCGCCGCAAGACAGCTGGAACGGCGAGCTCCTGGGCTACGTGGTGTCGTGGCGGGAGGTGAGCCACGTGCAGGATGAAGAGGAGGTTGAGGGGGAGGAGGGAGCGGTGGAGGCGGGGCGGGAGTGGGCGTCGGGGGCGAGGGGGCGCGGGGGGAGTGAGGCTGGAAGCGCTGAGGCGCGGCGCGCGGTACGCCGTCACCGCGCGCGCCGTGTCCCGCGCCGGCGCCGGCCCGCCCTCGCCTACCCTCTACGCCACCACTGCACCCGGAGGTACCACACACACACACACAGTTATTAAAATCAGCCTTTTGTCCACCTGACAAGTGATAGTGGCACCCATGGACACTTGATACTCCGAACGTGGAAGGTCATAGAAACAGAGTAGAGTGGGGCAGAGAAATTTCGAGCCTCCGATTAATCTCACTCACTCGAAGAAACCAACGCTTGCGTTGTTTTACGGCGGTTTTCAGTGAGGCCACAGTAGTATGACTCTCCCGCACTTGTACAACACTGTATTCAAATCAATCGACCCGCTCATATCTCGTGTACATTCAAATTTAATCCGCACTCGACGATTTGCTGATATTTTCTAGTTTGTACCATTTAGAAGTGAAGTGTCTTCAGCTTCTTCCTCTTTTTGCAACACTTGCAGGACGGGAAGAAGTGTAATCGCCGCCACCACATGGGCTTAACAAAATATTTATGCGATGTACAAATGTATTGATAATTAATGT
Source organism: Leucinodes orbonalis (assembly GCA_019425675.1). Lineage (NCBI taxonomy): Eukaryota > Metazoa > Arthropoda > Insecta > Lepidoptera > Crambidae > Leucinodes > Leucinodes orbonalis. Next base: position 21,175 of record PQWD01004568.1, read on the forward strand.
CATAAATGCATTTTATTCCATTTGCCCGTAGCATTATGCGGCACACTACGTCATGATTTAATACAAATGACACCACTTCGGCTACCCTTTTTGATTGCCGTATTTGCATTCATTCACATTCATTTGTTAGCTACAATATGTCGTGAATTACCCTTCAAAGCGTACGCGGCTGAGGCACAAACATTTAAAGAGAAAACGGTACGGCACTCTAGCAGAGATTTAGCATCTGCTAAGTGTGATGATAATGAGGTGGCTTCAGTGGAGTAGTGCCTAAGTCGAGCAGTATCCCAGTGCGGTAAGAGGCGTGTGTGGTGTGTGGTGTGGCAGTGCCGGCGGCGCCCGCGGGCGTGCAGTGTGCGGGCGGGCCGCGCTCGCTGCGCGTCCGCTGGTCGCCGGTCGCCGCCGCGCTCGCGTACGACGTGCACTACGCGCTTGTCTACAACACGCCCAGTACGTATTATTATATATACTTGACGTTGCTTTTTATTATAAAATTATTATTATAACAAACATATTTTTTATTCCATTTTTAATTTTTTGCTATTAGTTGAATTATTAGTATTTGTTGAATGAATTGTCTAAATAGTTGCAGGTATTAAAAGTCGTCTGGACGCAATTTGTATATTTATATCGCCAAAATAATTTAAAATCGTTATAATTGAACACGCGTTATTACGTTGTTTCTACAATTATTTTTTTAAATATTGGTTCACGTCGTAAAAAAGGTTGGTTTTAATTATTATATTTTTTTAATTACACAAGTTTCGATGTTTTCAATATAGCATTTTAAAATTCAACCAACAATGAAGGCTTGCCGTGCAAACCTTTTAAAACTATATTTTATGTTTACCAAAAGTACAAACAGAGATGATTATGACCCGTTATCCAAATTTTCATACTTGGTATGTATTCTTGGTTCAGCTCCTAAGAGTGTAGTGTGCTTTATATTTGTGGTTTACACACTGGTTATCAAAAACACGTTTCGTCACGTCTAATTTTGAGTACTAAAAGATCTAGGTCCGTCTTCGATATAGCTTTACTTGCTATACCATTACCTATAGTATACTTTGCGTATTTCGATTTAATAGTTTTACACTCAAAAACGACGTGACGAATTACGTAAGTGCCAACCAGCGTGTGAGCTGTATGTGTGTGTGAGTGTACACGTAGCGCGCGTGTGTGTAGCGTGGAGCGGCGCGGGCGTGGGCGAGCGAGTGCGGGTGTCGGAGGCGGGGGCGGTGGTGCGGGGGCTGCGCGCCGGCCGGAACTACTCGGTGCGGCGCGCGCGCGGGGCGCGGGGGGCGCGGGGCCCGCCTCGCCGCACCTCTACTGCTCCACCACGCCCGAACGTAACTATACCACACCCTTATTCTTGTATAAAGACGTAACCAAACTTATCATTTTTTATGTCCTACTTCGATAGGTCTCCGTAAGCGGTTTCGTGCCGCGACCGGAGCCAATATCGGCTGAGCTAGTCTCGCCATTTTCATCCGGTGACGTCGTTAAGACCATCTGCAGCCAAAAACAAATTTTTTATGGTCGAAAACTTATCGCGGATAACTAATAGTAAAATTACCGTAGCACGCTAAGGAACCTTGAGCCTATTTAACAGGCCCTTAGTGAGCGACCACGTTTCGCTTCCGTATGACATAACTGGAAACAATCACTGATCAAAGACCTTCATCTTGAGACACTGGGTTTAAACGAAAAGATTTCCCTTAACTTCCCGAATGTTGCCCATCCTAATTGGATTCGACGAGAAACCTTCTTCTGGAAGTTTCCTGCCTGTCCCTAGTACACATATTCGTCTACACTCTACAACTTCGAGGACTGATATCGGTGTAGGACAAAATATCAATGTGTAGTTTAAAATGAATATATTTCGTCGCAGAGTGAGACTCGAACCTCGACTTAGAGCGCTGCAGGGGGGCTAGGTACATAGGTAAGATTGGGGAGAGGAGCGACACGGTACGTTCTGGTAACATCAATAGAAAAATACTTAATTGAGTGAGCAGCAGAAGTATGTATGGGTGTGTGAGCAGCAGTGAGCTTGTGTGTAAGTATCAGTGCGTGTGTATGTTAGGGCATCAGCAAGCGTGTATGTGTGTTGCAGCGCCGGGCGCGGTGGAGTGGGTGCGCGCGCTGGCGGCGGGGCCCTCGCGCGTGCGCGTCTCGTGGCTCGCGCCTGCTGGTGACGTCACACACTACACGCTCTACACACGGGAGCTCGGCAAGTGAGACACACATACTATAAATCTAAATACTAACTAGCATAGCATAGTGATCTATCAACGCATAGCATAAACTGCTGGACGGTTGCAATTCTGAACTCGATGGCTAAAATTTACCATGCAGGTAGATGGTATGACGTAGGCGTCAACTAAGAAAAGTTTGTATAAAACATTGTCAATTTTAAACCGATCGAGCTAAGACTCTGCATGCATAAAAATACTATGACTTCAGTTTCCCCTAAGGAAATATTTTTATAAAATCCACTTCTTCACTACTGCAAGAACTACCTACTATCAATACTTCTTAACGCGAGCGAAGCCGTGGGCAAAAGCTATTTATAATAGACTACTTCCTTCATCAATTTTGGTGTTTAAAATAAACTGCAAATACTTAAATATTTCATTCATCCTGACATGAATAAAATGAGTGTTATGTGGCGCAGAGTGGGCGGCGAGTGGTCGCAGCGCGTAGACGTTAGCCAGAGGAGGAGGCGGGCGAGGGCGCGGAGTACTGGCGCGAGGTGTCGGGGCTGCGGGGCGCGCGCCTACGATTCTGGGTGCGCGCCGCTCCGCGCCGGGCCGGGCCGCCCTCGCCGCCTCACCGCCACNAAGCAATACAAGAGTGTCCAAATATGTGTTGTGGTGTGTCAGGCTACACGGTGGAGTGGAGTCGCGAGGGCGCGGCGTGGGCGGGCGGGCGCGCGCGCGCGGCCGGCTGCGGCTGCGGGCGCTGGCGTGCGGCGCGCTACCGCCTGCGGGCGCGCGCGCACGCGCCCCGCGCCGCCTCGCCACTCGCACACCCTACACGTCACCACGCTCGCACACAGTCAGTACCACACACCACTTATACTGTATTGCATTCAAATATTTTTTCTATATTTCAAGGTTTTGTACATATACTACACTCGCGTGCAAAGTAAATCGACTCAAGCCTCAAGTGCGCATAAAAAGTGATATAACTAAAAATGACTTATTTTACCTCTATATAATGTTTTACATAATTAAAGCCTAGTAATTAGGCTTTCAAATGGTAGCATAATATCAGTAATTTAAATAAACACTTTACTTAGAATGCAACTGAACGCAACCTCCCGTAAACTGCTCTGCGCTCTATTCACAACTTGCGCGACACAACCCCCTATAAAACCCCTGTAATCGTTTTTTTCTTATCAGTCGCTCATTAGACGTTGACCTGAACACATCTCTGCAAATTAAAGCCGTCATTTGAAGAAAATTATGGATACAACACCTGAAGAAGCCGCTCAAGTCGTTGCCCTGTTGCAAGAAGGGTTGAACCAGCGAGAAGTCGCTCGTCGTTTGAATATGAGTCAGTCCGCTGTCTCGAGAGTATACAGAAGGTTTCAAGAGACTGGTGCCTTCACTCGGAGGCCTAATACCAGCCGACGCCGGTGCACCTCGGAGCGTGACGACCGGTTTTTGGTCTCGACCTCTCTCCGAAATCGACACCTTACCGGCGTAGATGTGCAGCAGGAGCTACGTCAAGTTCGCGGGGTGACTGTCAGTCAGTGGACAGTTAGAAGAAGGTTGAAAAAAGCTAACCTTACTCCGAAAAGACCCGCTACAGGCCCGAAGTTGACCACAGCTCATCGTCAAGCACGCCTTCACTTTGCTCGAGAACATTTGGATTGGAGCATAGAGCAATGGCAGTCAGTCCTGTTCACAGATGAGACGAGGATGTGTCTCCATGGCAGCGACAGGAGAGGTCGGGTATACCGTCGTCCCGGTGAACGGTTTTCACAGTGCTGCTTTGTGGAAACCGTTGCATATGGTGGCGGATCTTGCATGATGTGGGCTGGAATTTCCTTAGAAGGCAAAACGGACCTTGTTTTCGTTCCTGGGGGAGGCCGGGGAGGAGGTCTGACCAGTGATCGTTACATTGAAAATGTTCTACTGGATCAAGTTGTCCCTTATCAAGGCTTTATTGGGGAAAATTTCATCTTGATGCATGACAATGCCCGATGTCACACTGCTCGGGCCACACGTGATTTCCTGAACGAAGTTGGAATTCACACTATGCATTGGCCAGCGCTCAGCCCCGATTTAATCCCATTGAGCACATATGGGACGAGCTCAAAAGGAAAGTTAGCGCGAGGAATCCAGCTCCGACAAACATCAATGAGCTCAAGACTGCGTTGGTAGAAGAGTGGGGTCGAATACCACAATCATCCATTAAAAAGTTGATAAGGTCGATGAAGAATCGCATGAGAGCAGTGATCAGAGCTAGAGGAATACCAAATATTGACACAAATATTTTTTTATCTTACGCACATTTTGTTTCATTCAAACACAATAACCCCATACTGTGAAATTGTATGAATTTTCAATTTTTACATTATCATTAGCATTAACCTTTTTACTAAACTACTGAATCGATTTTCATGCAACTTACACCATTTTAAAGCTCAATTACTAGGCTTTAATCATGTAAAACATTATATAGAGGTATAATAAGGCATTTTTTAGTTATATTGTTATGCGTACTTGAGGCTTGAGTCGATTTACTTGCACGCGAGTTTAGTTACATTTCAACTGTTATACATTTAAAGATAATGCATTTTAAGTCTTTTTTTCTTGTAGTAGTTATTAAAGCATAGTATTTATTTAAAGGTATGCCAACAGTACATATACTTAACTATGAATATCACAAATATTTTAATTAATGTTCTAGTACAGGCACCAATTACAGGCATACACAACATTCACTAGTAACACAATGCAACAACAAGATAACACAGAAGTATTTAATATTCCAATACAAAATAAAACTATGGAAATAAAGACTGCTCAGCAGTAAGCTTAGCAGTTCTCTTTTGAATTTCAGGTAGGTGTCGTGGAAAATATCATTTTGGGAAAATTTTTAGACTAATAACTATATTCGTCATATGATCTTGGTAGCGGGGAATGATGACCCAGATTTATCGAAATAGAGGTTTATGAAATAATTTAACAATTGGTTTGCGGGGCATCGAGAAAGGAACCGCCAAATTGATACGTTCCACGAGCTCGGAGCATTTGATTCTATTATTAATGAGTCCATGCAAAAACGCTAGATCAATAACAGCTCGTCGGTAGTATTTTAAAACTTTTGATAAATGACGCGTGTTCAAATAACTTTGAACGGAGAGGGGATCCGTTTTTGGAAATATACTCCAAAACTTTTAAACTTGGGCGGGGGATTCCTATGTATAGTGATATTATGTATACATAATTTTCTTTATAAGTTGAAACAGTTTACAATGTAGAAAGCTAAAAACAAGTATGATGGCTATTTGTCATGAACAATAAATCTTGCATATTGAAGTTTTTGCACACCGGCCCTTAAAGCCTTAAATAAGAAAAAGAAGAAGCAGTGTTGCAGTGTTGAATTATTCTGTTTTCGTTACCAAGTGCATGGCTCCACTTTCCTGGTAACGAAAACAGAATTATTTTGTCATCCCGAATTTAACGCGGGCGAAGCCGCGGGCAAAAGCTAGTCATACTATATGTAACCATGTGCATACCCACGTTATGAAATTATGTACCTTAAGATACAAGTCACACAAGGGCGGTAGTCCAAACACTCCAAGAGCATTACAGTATCGTGAGTATGAGAGCAGATGTTGTGCGTAGAGGCGAAGCCCCCGGACGGGCGGGCGCTGGTGTGGGCGAACAGCTCGGCGCTGCGGCTGAACCTGTGGGCGTGGCGCGCGCGCTGCGGGCCCGCCGCCTGGGCCGCCGCCGTGCGCCCGGCGCGAGGGGACCGCGCCTGGCAACACCTGCTCGCACGAGACGAACACGCCATGGTCAGTGTACACGACACATGCCTCTTCATCCTTTATTTTATTATCTACAACGGCCGCATACTGCTTAATATTGACAATGAAATTTAAAGGCAATTTCAAAAATAATATTATATTGGGCCTCCTCCAAATTTTACTGACTGATGCATAGAGACAAGTTATCGGAGCTTAGTTTAGTTTTAGGCAGTATGCAATCAGACTAACATGAGATTGGACTCAGCAATACTAAAAGCATAACTGTTATAGTAAAATATGTAAGATTCCCACGCAGGCTCTTACTTATGTGAAAAAAGAAACTTAATTAAATATTTGTTATAGAAAAATATTTAGAACTACCTTGCAAACAAAAACTTGTAAAGAGACCGCTGATATTAACTACATAAATGCATGGGACCCAGGATCTTCCTTGGGGTACACCTCTCTGCTATAATAAATACAACCTATTCAGAGAACCTTGTAAAAAATATAACATTTTAAATAACTACTTTATCGTTACTAAATAATGTCAAACGCTTTTGCCAGATCAATATAAAAGTAGTATGAAGTGCGTAAAAAGCTTAATTATTAAAGTTGCAATTACGAAATGTGACTTTATGAAAATAACTGTCCTCAGGCCACAAATTTAAGGCCAGGCACGTGGTACGAAATCCGCGTGATCGCGCAGTATCCATCGGGTGATATTCAGGCCCTCTACAGGGCGGCTACACTCACTATTAATGGAGGTAAGATTGAGCTGTTTATTAGGTTTTCGGATGATTACATATTATTATATGAATTTTGTTTAGTGTAATTAGAAGTACTTGCTTACCCCAGTGAACATTCCATTCTGATTATTTTGACAACTTCTCTACTAATTTCCTTTCAAATCAGTTAAACTGTTCTTAAGAAATAGTATAAACAGTGTTGTCGATCTATCGATAATTGACCTTAAGGATCATTTGTCGGCCTATCGATAAATTTGGCAAAAGTTAGAAGCATTTTCGATAGTATCGCTTTTTTTTGTATCAAAATTTTTGACGTTTACAATGATATCGATAGTATAGACGGGATTTATTGAGTTTCGATATTGGTCTTTAAGTTTTGATAGGATGATAGTGGTGTGTAATGAAGTGTATTGTGTGTGTGTGTGCACCAGAGCGGCTAGGCGAGGCGGTGGAGATGCCGGCGGAGGCGCGCGTGCGGCCGGAGGGCGCGGCGGAGGCGGGCGGGGCGCGCGGCTGGGGCGCGGCCGCCGCGCTGCTGCTCGCCGCCGGACTGGCGGCGCTGCTGCTGCTGCTCGCCGGTATCATCCCACTCCTACCGTTCATACTACTCATTGCTACTCTTACATATAACACAAGGAAACTATTTTATTTTTGGACTACTTTTATTTCATAGATAGCAAACAGCAACGCTTATACCACTCACTTCTTCTTCTTAGCTATAGTACAATGAAATAAATTTTGGTCACTTTTTATTATATAAGTATACAAGCAAACGATCTAGCTGATATTCAGTGATACGACTACCACCAACGATTACGTTGACAATATTGACATTCTCTAAAATACTTTTATTTTAGTGAATGTGTTGGAAAATTGAAAAGATAAAGGTGAAATAAATAAGGTGCCCTAAACGTTTCTTCTCATTGGTTTTCAGAACTTATTGATAGCCAGTATAAATTAGTCATTAGATTAGTTTTTATCCATATCAGTTTGATAGAAAGTTGAGTTTGAAAACAAAATTTTTTTTTTTACTGAATCCTTCTCAGCAGAAAACAACAGTCAGAGTCAATGCTTCCATACATTTTACGTTCACAAAAAGTTTTGGAGGACTTAAATTAAACAAAGGCTTTGAACACTTAAGGTTTGAAATATATTTTTGAGTATTTTGAACAGAAACGTTTTCGATTGAATTATGAAAAGAATTTCTGAAAAGTTTGACTTCGTACTTGCCAATGTATTGATGTATCGTGTGTGTGCAGGCGCGGTGGTAGTGCGGCGGGCGCGGGCGCGGCCGGCCCCGGAGCCCGACAAACGGAACGGGAAGGACATCTCGCCGCCGCACAGTAAGATACCATACATTGTATATTTACTTACTTTTACTAGATAAGGTTACATTATATATTTTTTAGTTAATAAACTTCCAGCAATATAGATAGAAAGAAAGAATCATTTTTTTTACGATATAATATATTATGATGAATAAAATCAAATGTTAATGTCTACTGCCAAGGTCGGTCCAAATAGAAGTCATCATCAGCCATTATCATTTGAAATAATTTATTTTCACTAATTTACTATACCTTGGTGGCTAGGTATGTTTAGTTTAGGTAATTACTTTTTGAGTCCATTCATTATCATTTGATATATTGATTAGACATTGCTGGCTTAGTAAGTATAAGTAAGATGAGACATGTTGAGTGGGTACTGAGGCAGCAATGCACCCCGTGCAGGCGAGGCGCACTCGATCAGTCCGTACGCCACGTTCAGCATGTCGGGCGCCGCGTGCGCGCTGCACGTGCGCGCCGACGCGCTCGCGCTCGCCGCGCCCGCACCACTACACAACGGTAAACACATTACGCTATTATACCTATTTAATTATCGCTGTTGAACATAGAAATGTATCAGGTAAGTACTGAGCAAGGCTCTTGTTCTGAATGTCAGACCATCTTGTTCGCCTTTAACCCTATGAACGCCAGGAATCCAGACACATAAGAAAAATCTATTGCTTCTGACGCCTTTAGGTGGCATTGGCGTTCAAAGTGTCAATGGCTTAATGAAATGAGCATAAGGCCATCCGAAATTGGAACTCGGACTTCGTGACCGCCCGCTCGCCAGTCTTCATTGAGGTTCCCTTCGAGGTCTCATCCGTTGGGCTTGACCACGACGAGTTTGGCTTTATTTTGTCCCAACGAAGAGGGGAAGGCGCATATCCCTTTATACATGGTCAAAACACTACGGACACAAAGAAACTTGCTCTGAGGATTTTTCCCTCTCACGGAGATGAAACTAGGGAGAAAAAGACATCCGTTCCAGTGAGAGGGTGAGTAAACTAGTTAATTTTAATGCTATGTCGTCCGGTATGGGGTACGGACAACTCGCTTTCACTCGAGAAAAGAACGAGGGTTCCTAGAAGTCGAAATATAATACATGTAACATGTAGTATGTATAAAACCAGTGAAGGTTCCTCAATCTCACCTATCGATACTTGATTTACGTAACAGTTCAACATCAAACTAGCTTTTAGTCCCCTAAAAAAGAACGCTTTTACGGAACCCCTGTAGGTTATTGTGCATATTCTCATTTCTCTTACTCACACAGCCACATATCATTTAAAGATCTCTGTGTGAAATTGAAGTGTTCCATTCCCAACAGATGAACTGTCGCTGCCCGTAAAGTTTACCCTGTGACATCACAAAGACACGAGTGACCCACTCGCAAATTGGTGTGTAGTTATGTGTTCCGAGGCAACAAGAACAATGTGATGACAGGGCACCAACGAACATGAATTTATGTAAATTTTAAAATAGATGGATTATTTTGCAGGAAATACTGATAAGATTTTATTTAAACCTTATTTTTTTGGAATTTGTAACATTGATCATTCGGCCTATAAGAAATCTTATGATAAAATTTAAATTTACACATTTCAAACTAAGTGCTACTCAAACCACTGTTAGATATCACAACATTAACAACCCATAAAATAAGGGATCTGCATTACCTTTACGGAAATAAATGATATCACTACATTTACATAAAATAATGGGTCTTCATTACCTTTTAGGAAATAGATCGTATTTGTATATTATCACTTAATAAAATTGTTGTATTAGAATTACACATATAATATAGAATACACATTTTAAGGATTAAATCGCTTACAAATGTTTTACCACATTCCATAATCCGGACTCTTTTTACTGACATTACAAATAAAGCTAATGTAAACCATATTCCGGATTTCAATAACAAAATCGATAAATAATTACTATTTGTATCCCTCCTTCTTCATAAACAATGTCTAGGTGCAAACTAAGTGGGTCCCTGGCAGTGATGTCGCGGCCGCGCGGCGCTGGGCACAAAGCCTCCGCCAACACTCATCAGTATTTCATCGCCGGCTGAGATTGCAATTTCCGCTCGGGACGTGAATTCATAATGCCAGTTCCATTGAGGAGGCGCGATAGAGGCGATCCCACTCAAGGAACATTGATTAGGCACCGGCGTAATGGCGGATTTGCATGACAGACGGCGTCTTTGTTCCCGAGCCAACAGCACCGAAGCAAGCCTACGTTCGGATATAGTTGCGCTATTGCGACCAATCTTGAAATATTACTTTGAATAGAATGCAACTCTTATTTCATCACAAGGTACCTAAATAGCTATTTGGACTATTTTTTCCTTTTACACATACGAACATATCAAATATTTGGTATAGTGACACGCCTAACCATAACAAAGCAGTATTTAAAAATGCAATTAGAACTCACCACCAATACTCTGCGCCCGTCACCTGAGATGGTGGACGCAGATCTCATATACCACTCATCTTGAAACACAAAAGTTCTTAAAACTCATATTTCACGGGACGATATCGGGCACTGCGGTGGTAGCTATCTGGACGACTCGGTACCGAGTGAGTGGATGCAGTTCATGTTGACATTTTGATGAATATGAACTCCTCCATATTAATTTACAAATCACATTGCAAGTGTAAGGTAAAAACACTGGCAATTATATTTGAAAAAGAATAATCAAACTGTAATTTTAAAAGCAAAAAGAAAATTACAAAATGACATTTAAATATGCAATTCAAAGTGCATTACGAGGGCGGCCGGCCCGGGCCAGGATATTAAAAACGCCATAAAATAATAATAGTTCATTCTGGAGGCATTATCTCTGGTTCCATTGAGCGAGTTTGCAATTTCCGTTTGTGTGCTGCGCCCGGCGTCCCCCGCGGGAGGGGGGGAGGGGGGAGGGGGGGGGGAGGTGGACACTGTTTGTTCTTCGTATTACTGATGTCGGAATTGGCTGCGGATCACATGATACTTTAAATGCTATTGTTGTTCTTAACAAATTAGAAATTTTCGTGTAGATGACACCAGAAAATAACAAGAACCGCATGTTTATTAATTTCGTTGGAAATTTTATCAATACAAACATTGGGTCACATTTTAATCAATACAATCATTGCCCGATGGACCGACGACTTGCGAAAGGTCACTGGTGGAGGCTGGATAAGAAAAGTGGAGGACCGGGATATCTGGCGCAATGGGGGAGACCTATGTCCAGAAGTGAACTGCGATAGGTTGAATAGCAAACATTCGCATAAAACACATGGTCGAAAAGTAAGTTATTTATTTGAATGATTGTGTTTCAATTATTAGTACCTACCAAATATATGAAAATAAATATTGTGTAAATTCCGACTGGGATAATCGAAACTTATAAATTAATAGTTCGGCAAGTCTGATTGTACCTAAGTCTATGTGTCCATAGACTTAGGTACAATCAGACCACGCATCACCACTGTCAACATCGACCAATCAACCAACCAAAAGCAGTAATTTATTTTAAGGAAGCGAATAATGTTCTTCTGTGATTAGTCAAAACCTATAAGAATCTTGCGAATGCATATTCGTAAATTCATAAATTTTCCGCCAGAAGTTTATAATCAATAAATTCACTAAAAATGTGGGCGTAAAATAATACAATTTATCTCTAGTGTAGGATCCTACGAAAGTTTGTAAATTTCCTAGGAAATCAATAAATTTGCAGTTTTTATTATTTTACGGTGACGTAAACAAATAATTCCCTGACACTTTACAAATGTGAGAGGAATATAATATACCTTTTCTTCCACAATTACAGTCTAAACTTCGATGTGAAGCAGAATCTTAATTCTGTCGCAATTGTACTCATGATGATCCCTGTCATGACGTCACTGGTAACTTTACTAAAGGAACAGAAAACAGAATACTAGTCTAATTTGGCCAATTACTTTGATTAATAACCATTATATTCACTATTTAAACGCTTCATAAATTTTTTGAATGATACTTGTATAGAAAAGTTTACTGTATACTCGTATATGTGTAGATGGGTAATACTTGATCAGAAGTAGCCCTAGTGGAAGATTGGCTCGGGGCTGTATTGTCAGCAGTTTGATTAGTCCGGTCGTGGTCACGTCTCGGTCACGTCGCGGTCGCGTCACGGGCGACCTCGCCGGCCGCACGGATCGGAACCCTTCTCACTCCGAGTCACGCTTATTAAGCACGAACCTGCTTTTTTAAATCCAGAGCTTCATGTACATCTACACTTATGTATGGGTTTTTAAGTATAGGGTGTAACTAGATTACACTCTCTCTAAGCCTCTGATAAGCTTATCATAACGATTATGATAACATAAATTACCATAATTTTTCAATGTGTTTAATAGATCAAAAATCACAGGACATTTTTATTTCTTATTAAACTAATTTAGATGTATTTTCATACATCTCAATATAAAGCAATGAAGGCAAGACACGGTACGTCATAGATGAGGACGATGCCGAAATGCAATTTCAACTAATGAATTCAGTTGAACTCTACTAATTTTATTGGAATCCATACATTAAACTTTATAGTACTTATATATTATTACCAAACTACGATACCTCTTGAACTTCCTTTTCTTTGCCTTTGTGGAATTCGTTTTCATTTCTAGGCAGTGCTCTCAGCTACCGGACGCTCTGGCGTTTAAATTATATTACATTTGGTAGCGGAAACATACATTTCTGGAATGTTCCATTTGCAAGTGCAAAGTAAGAAAGATGCAAGACGGTGACGCCGCGCGCCTGTCGCGTGCATTATTTAGCTTCCATTTGCATTGGAATCATTCCCGAGGAATTATTTCTTGTGTTATGAACTATATTTATATTTTATCAACAAATTAATTTTATTGTATATAAATACTGTATATGTACGATTAGTACTTTCGCAAGCAGGGTCCATACCATTGACTAAACGGAAAAATATTACATCTATCGTACGACTATTCCTAAAAATATTAAATAACTTTTTCTGTTGCCAGACTTCATTTCTAGGCAGTTAGGAAACAGTAACAAAAACCTTTAGAAGAATAGAATATTTCTTTATTTGCCAAAAAACATGGTATGTATAAAAGTTGTACATAAAATTTAGGATGCACATGTTTCGCTATAAATAGTTAGCATGCAAAAAATATATTTTCAAGCTTAATTAAATGTACCAAAATAGCAATATATTAAACCTATTCATTTATCATTTAAAAGTCCTTTATGTCATAATATTTTTTTTAGAAGCCATTTAAAAAATTGTTTTGAACGCGTTAATCAGTACAGTTTTAATTTCCTTTGGGATCTTATTATAGATGCGTACACACATACACAGGCAGTTTTTTCCCATACTTGTCAGACTTGGGGATCGCACTAAGGATCAGTCTATTAGGATCTCAGCCTACAATTATTAGCTCTTTCAAAAATGTTAATGTTTCCATGAGTGAAAACAGCGACCTCATATATATAGAGCGCTGGCAGGGGGAGCAATCCAAGACTCACAAATAAAAGTTTACAAGATTCAACAGATTTAAAAAACATAATTCATATTTCATTTTAAATTTTGTTGTTACAACTGTAACAGAAATACCTACATATATTAAATTTCAGTATCGAAGCATCACCGTAATATAGTTGTTGCAGCACTGTCTATTGTGTGTGTTTTATAAGACAGATGGCAAACAGCTCATCTGATGGTAAACGACGCCGCCGCCCATGTACCCTTGTAATACCAGAAGGCACTTAAATGCGTTGCAGGCCCTTTAATACGCTCATTTTTAAAAGTACCTACCGCCAGCCATCGTACAAACACTTGTGTTTTACCCACAAAAGGCTTAGTATTAGTATCTCGTACTTTTGTAGGACATTTTTTGACATTTTTGTCATAGTGTTTACAGCGGGGGGTAATGTGTCGGCCCCGCCCAAGCGATCCCTACACGACCGCCGGGCTCATCCGAACAGGCTTCCCTCTGGCTTTTTCGTGCCTGGTATAATATGACTCGAAATCACCTCATGTACTCTATCATTTAGCATTTTCCGGAAATCCGCCCTGTTCCCAGATGAAACAAAAAAAAAACATGTTAAAAATGTGTACAATATGGAACCTAATCCATATTGTACACATTTTTTACATG